>BFEA01001138.1:135105-142605 GCA_003427395.1 Chara braunii
GAGAGAGGAAAAAAAAAAGGGGGGGGGAAACGGAAAAAGAAAAGGGTCTAAGGGTTAGAAAAGACCGCGAACGTGGTCGCTGTCGTGGGATAGGTGCAGGGAGTGAAAGGTTCTGTCAGGGGGAAAAAACTGCAACTGTTCATTTTGAACAGGTTGCATCAAATGGTTGAACACAACCATTTTCAGAAGCATGTGGCCTAGGAGAAAAGCTAGATGCTTCTGGGTATTCAGAATTTTGGTTCCCTTAGGGGAACATCAAGATTTTTGGCCCTTGATCGTGGCTCAGATCAAGAGCCAAGGCCAATTACGAATTTTTGTTGAGGGCAAAGCAGCTGCCCCCAACCATCGAAAGGCTATAAAAGCCAGCATTCAACCCAGCAGCCAAGCACTTCTTGGCAATGTTGCTGAGCCATTCACTTGGGTGAATGCTGGCAGATTGTTGTTAAAGAGAGCCGGAGTGCTGCTGCTGGGGGAGAGTGAAAGTGTTGGGGGAGAGGAGAGTGGAGGTCTGCAGAGAGTTGGAGGAGAGTGAAGAGAAGGCAGCCATAGCCAGGGTAGGGAGCACTCCGCTCCACCCTCAGGCTGGTGTTGGGCCTTTGGGACGACGCTTAGGGCCGCGCTGCTGGACCGGGACTGCGCGGCGAAGGCTATACTTTGGACCTGGATTTTATCCAGGTCCGAATTTTTTTTTAACTGGGCGGCTGGGCTTCGTCTACAACGGCAGGCTTCATGGTGGTGCTGGTATGCGGCAGGCTTATCCCCATTTTTAGTGGGGATATGCTGCCGATTTTTTTTGGCGGCGTCGCCATTCTTGGATTGTGTGGGAAGGAGTTGTCCGATTGGCGGCACGTCGGGGACACTTTTTCCGAGGGGTTGTGTGCCTTTTTAATGGGGAACGGGGGAATTAAACTCCCGTTGAATCCCGTTAAATTTGAAAAAATCCCGTTGAGTTCCCGTTAAACGAGAAAATGGGCCGCTCCCATGCTTTTCGGAAAAACGGAATTGATGCGCGGGGTCCAGAACACGTGGCCCTAGGCAAAAAAAAAAAAAAAAAAAAAATCCCCGCAACCCCTGACGCACCTCTTATACCACCGAATTAGACCAACACCGACCGGCCTGCCACCCGCCACTCACCACCCCCCGGCACCAGTCCCCAAACCTACCTGGAAGCCCTTTAAGCCATCCGCCCCCATATCCCCCAACCCCCAAGGCCCCAGTTAGTATGTGTGTGTAGGTGTGATGTGTGTGCACGTATGTGTGTATATGTGGGCCTACGTGTGAGAGTGTGTCTGTGCATGAATATGTATGTATGCGCGTGTGTTTGTGTATGTGTGTGTTTGTAAGTGTGTGTGTGTGTGTGTGCATGATTGTTGGCGTGTGTGTGTGTGTGTGCATGATTGTTGGCGTGTGTGTGTGTGTGTGCATGTGTGTGTGCATGTGTGTGTGCATGTGTGTGTGCATGTGTGTGTTTATGTGTGTGTGTGTGTGTTTATGTGTGTTTAAGTGTGTTGTGTCTCTGTGTGTGCGTGCGTGTCTGTTTTTCCTTTTCTTATTTGCTTTTATGTTTTATGTTTTTTTTTTAAAATACAAAGTTAAAAAAAAAAAAAAACTTCGCAGCTAGAAAGTTGCGCTTGTGTGGATTCAATTTTCGTTGTTTCATGTTCTTTCTATTTTCGGTAAGGTCATGCAGTACTGCTTCGCTAGGACGGGTTCGTTTGGGGTCTCCGACAACAAAAAATAGGGTCCGGTCACGGTCGTCCCTAAGACCGGTCATAGGGCAGGTTATCTCATCAAGGTCGTTGCAACTTAGTATAGGGCGTCGTCCATTGTTTCCCTTTTCAGGGATAAAGTTTTTTCCTATTGAAAACTGTGGGGGGGCGATATGGGTTTGGGCCGACGATTTGGGTCTGTTTTTTTCTCTTCTACTGCATCTTCCTAGAAATACAGTATCGAAGCATTCTACTATTTGTTACCAAGTAGTAATGAAATCTAGAACGGACTGCCCTGCCTCGTTGGCAGGGCTTACTAAGAAAAGAAAAGAAAAAAAAACATACTTATCTTTGTCACGAGAGTTGTGGACTCCACTCTGGCCAAATGTACAAAATGAGCATGAATCTTCTAGTAGAACATAGGTAGGTACACTGCTAGTAGTTTAGAGCTTGAAATGCCATTTTTCCTGGCCGCGCGCGGGGTGGTACAACCCTTAGTAGCTTGCTATTCGTTTTTCAGGGTGTTCCCCCCCCCCCCCTTCTTGCGATCCAAGAATCTGGGCTCCGTCCAGTGGCCTAGCTTAGTTGGTTAGGCACGCAAGTGGCATCCAGGAGGTTGTGGGTTAAGTCCCCGCCTATGGCACTCTTGATGCCAACTAACCGAGATAGTCAGTTGGATCCTCCCAGTCTGTACTAGTAAGGTCTTCACCCAACACGGGTGTGAGTGGGTTGCGTGTAGTGTGTGGGACAGTGTTGGGTTAAGACACAACCATCTAGAAGGCTGCCCATCCCCCTCTTCATATGATCACTGTGTACTCAGTGACTGGCCTCTACAACACCATGTACTTTATAAAATGAAAAAAAAAAACAACAAAAAAAAACACCTTTGCCAAGCTTGCTGTCTATAACATAAATCATGCTACCCGAATGGCTGCGTCCCCGCGTCAAACGCGGTATAACGGTTGTTGTAAATCTTTGAAATATCCATAACCCTATATTTTTACCTTGTTTTTTTTGTTTTAATTTTTAGCCCTAAAAATATCTCTATGTAACAAAAAAAAAAAAAATCATTTCACCTGTTCTTTTTTGTTTCATTGTCTTTATGTTTTTGATTTTGAAAAAATATAGTAAAAGCTCAAAAAAATAAAAATAAAAATATGAGGTTGCATAGCTAAAAAAATTTATAACTTTTTTTTTTTTTTTTTTTAGCCCGCGAAAAAAATCATCGTGGGTCCCGTTGTAACATGTTTAACGGGCTTTTCAACGGGATTCAACGCGAGTTGAATCTTTTAACGAGAAACCCACGTTGAATCGATTTTCGGACACACAACCAAGGGGCAGTGCTGGTAAACTTCTGCGGCACAGCGAACCCTCCCATTGTGCTGTGCGAGTGAGTGGTCGTGCCCAGACAACCATGGTACTGGTTTTGACGGCGCGGCGAGCGACAATCGCGCTTTTGGTGGTGCGCAACGATTATGGCGGATTTATGCATGGTGTAAAGGTTGGGCTAGTACTGGTGCACGGTTGGCATCGTGCGGTAGTGATGCATGGACCGACAGCATGAAGAGACTGCGGAGTGAGTGCACGCGACAGTAATTATTGGGTTGGCGCCACATGCTGTTTTCACCCAGGGCCGCCTTTATTTTTTTTGTGGCACGTAGTGCAAGCGGTTTCAGTGTTGGAGCCATCCGGTGGTGTGGGCGATGATATGAGACCGCTTAGAACCATTTTGGGACCAATGTGGACCAACTTGAAGTTGGGACGCATGTTGGGATGGTTATTGTTAGTGGATGTGGTGATTGGAGGCGGCGCTGACTTGCGGCTGGTTGGGGAATACTCTTGGTGGTTTAGGTGCAATTGAGACTGCTTTGGGACTGTCCTGGGCATTGGGACGAAGTGAGACTTTATCATGGGAGCACCCTCTTTGAGGGTTATCTCATTCAGACATCTCAGTGGACGCAACCTTGATATGATCGCACACTTGAAGAAAGAGACGGACCATCATTCAGTGGGTTAGCCACAATCTGTGGAGTTGTGGGCCGCATATTGTCAGCTTCAACGACTGTTATCCTTTACTTTGATTGATGTATTACTCGGCTTTCTTAAGTGAGTCGAATCAAACTTCACCCAAGGTCAGTTGATTGACTCAGACTTTCCCTCACACTTATGTGAACCCACACTTTGTTTCACCCTGTTCGTTTTGAATGTTTAAAAGGAAAGGCAGAGGAAAGTTGTGTGAGTCATGCATGTGAATGGCAATATCTGACTTGAGTATGGGATCGTACTGTGTTTTTTTTTTTTTTTTTTTTTTTACACATTCTCACGAGACTCCCATCCTACCACTCCTCTCGATATATCTCCTGGCGCATTCTGTGCAGGTAGGTAGAAGGATGTTTGCAAATGAGATTGATTATGTTTATTTGAGATCAAGAAAAACAATTTCCTCTTTCTATCTTTCACCTGCATGCATGACAAAATTACTTGAATTTTTGAGTGAATAATTTCAATGGGTACTATAAAAAAAAACCCTCGTGAATATAGTGAAGATGAAGTCAGTTGGACTTAGCATTTTCCTGAGGATTGACCCATTTTGTCCCAAATGACCTTATTTACCTGTACCTGTCAAAATGATTCTCATTCTTTATTTCTTCTGATTCTTTTCGTCTAAATTACCTTGAACTCATGAGAAATGAAAATAACCCAAATTTACTCGCAGTGGACATATTATCTTTCTCTAGGAAGCATCTGGGGCGGGGGTTCATTGCTTTAGGAGTCGGCCCTACTATCAACCAAGAGTGGATCGTTTTACAGGGGGTTACTTTACTAATTCGGTGGAGACGGCCCGACTTCTGAGATCCGAGTCTTGTGCTCGAGCGAGAAGGAGGAGTACCCTAGACCACTTCATAGAGGGAGAGATATGCAACACTTCAAAAAATTCAGTTGTTGAAGAATCATCCGCAAAGTAGTCTGTCATCCAAGAAAATTAGGAATGTGTGAAAACGTGTGTGAACGTGTCTAATCTTAGGTCGGTGGTAGGATGAAATGAATAACTTTGGCAGCGCGTCTCATCAAGTCAAAACTTAGGCAGTCCGACTACCTTGTCGGTTCCATCGAGATTATTGTCGAAACCAACTCCTCGTTGATGGTTGTATGATTTGTTTTGGAGTTTGACCCGGGGTGGTCGGATTTTATTTTAGTATTGTGTTTTTGGATGTATCTAATGATGATTTTGATTTTATCTGTTATCATTTCAGGCTAGACATATATTCCTGTCGACTACGCTCGACTCTTTTTTGATATAATAATGAGTGATTGTTATAACTTTCTTTTGACTGTATGTCTAAGGGACTAAGAAAAATATTTCGGTTTCATGCTTGGTTGAGACCGTCCTAGTCGACCGGCGTGTGCTTCGTACTTAGGAGATCATCGCCCTAAGGAACGAACGACGTCCGGGTCTACTTGGCGTTTAACTGCACGTACCTATACTACAGCCTGTGTTGCACGCTGTTCGCGTTCGGAGGCGAACGCGAACACGTTCAAGGGGCATAGGCCTGTGTCCCTGAAACCCCCTTATTGCTCTAAGAGTCGTGTGTCTGTGTGTGCGTGTGTGTGTCTATGTATAAGAGTATGTGCGTGTGTGAACACAGGAGAGAGAGAGAGAGAGAGAGAGAGAGAGAGAGAGAGAGAGAGAGAGAGAGAGAGAGAGAGAGAGAGAGAGAGCAAACAAATAGCTTCTTAACATTTATTAGAAAACCCCTGAGGGTTATCCAAGAGGCCCCTGCAAAGAATTAGCAGGGGCCTCCTCACCATGAACGAGTCAGTGCTCATAGCCATGTTAGAGGCGTGACACGAAAAATATATACGTTGTTGATTCACATTAAGATCCGTGTTTCAGCAGTTATGGGACCACTGAGCACGCGAGTTTTTGGGTAGTAGCAGGCCAACTCACCACCTGCTTTTCAGGGTTTCCCTCCACTACTCACCAAATGTGCAAAACTATAATGAATCTTCTGCTAGAACATGGAACCATACGTTGCTATATGTTTTGTCTTTTGTGCAACTGGTAACGAGTGGAGCAAGGCCCTTAGGGCCACTGCTCGTAGGAAAAGGAAACAAAAGAAAAAGAGGAATGAATCTTCTGTTGGAACATGGAACCATATGCCGCTATATGTTTTGTCTTTTGTGCAAGTAGTGACGAGTGCAGCAAGGCTTAGGGCCACTGCTCGTAGGAAAAGGAAACAAAAGAAACAGGTGAATGAATCTTCTGCTGGAACATGGAACCATACGCCGCCATATGTTTTGTCTTTTGTGCAAGTAGTGACGGGTGCAGCAAGGCTTAGGGCCACCGCTCGTAGGAAAAGGAAACAAAAGAAAGAGAGGAATGAATCTTCTACTGGAACATGGAACCATACGCCGCAATATGTTTTGTCTTTTGTGCAAGTAGTGACGAGTGCAGCAAGGCTCTTAGGGCCGCTGCTCGTAGGAAAACGAAACAAAAGAAGAGAGAGCCACAAGAGTAATGTAACCCGTAACTGCTAGAAAACAGACCTCGCTTCGAAACCAGAACATATACTGGTGGCCTGCTCGTTTCTCACACGAATTTTGCTCAACGTCTCTCGAGTTGTTGGGACCCTTGCAGATACACTACTGGGGTCCTTCAACAAAAACAACCATTTAACAAGGAATACGTGGGCCTGATTTTTTTTTCTGTGCCCTTTGATTTTTTAGAAGGGAGGGGCACCATTGGCTACCTCAGCTAGCCCTTTCCAATTATTTTTTTTAAACCTTATTAGTTGGGGTGCGCCGCATGACGTGCGCGCGCATGCTTGCGCGTGCGCTATGCGCCGCACGTGCGGAGCTTGCGCAGATGCGATGCGCTGCAGGTATGACACATACATATACACAGACACAGACATACACAGACAGACACAGACAGACACACACATACACACATACACAGAGACACACACACACACACACACACACACACACACACACACACACACACACACACACACACCGACACCCTTTAGGCCCCTCTGAAGCCCCGCCAGCGACTGGTACCAGCCCAGGCGAACCCTGTTCGGGGGCCTTGAAAACACGTTCTCGTGAACGTGTTCTCGACCCGTTCGCACGAATGGGAGAACGCGTTCGCCCGAATGGAGAGGTCCGTGAACACGTTCGCCGTGCTACGCAGACTACAACAAGCAAACGTCCTCGACTGACCTACCTCTTCAATAACATCTAATGACTTTCGTATGTGGGTCAGTAGCTCGGTAGGGATACAACCCCTTAGGGAAGGCAAGTTCTGCCCCGATGGAACCTATCCTGTCGTAGGGGACTGCGGGATGTACAGCTGACGCCCCCGGCTAGAGCGGCGAAGGGACGGTGCGACCATGCTCATCTCGGCAGTTCGCTGGATTATTTTGCATCGTCCCCAAGTTTTTTTTTTTTTTTTTTTTATTCCTGCGTGACATGGTCGGGAGGACTCTTGCCTTTTGCGAAAAAGGAGGGAGCCGATGCGCTCGATAGCACCTTAGCGAGCGTAGAAATAACGATTGATGCAATTTTTTCTTTTTCTTTTGGGAAATTCGGGCAGGGAACTTTGGCCCAGTCATCGCGCAGAGAAATCTTTTTGAATTCTTGAACGCTTTGGAAAAAGTGCGAGAGACCGCGTGGATGCTCGGAATTAAGATTTCAATTAGGCTAGGATTTGGGGGGCATCGTATTTCTTTTCTGGGACTGCTTGATGTTCCTTACTTGCGCGCGTTTTGCTGCGCTCTATCCCGCA
>BFEA01001138.1:145105-157673 GCA_003427395.1 Chara braunii
AACCACAAACGTGGCTGCCCGCCAATTTTGACGCTACGGCCGTGGCTGCGGGTGATACAAGCCCCCTGCCTTAGAGTAATCCTGACAATCTCGCACAAATGCTAATTGTTATAAATTTTGCAAGCAAGACAAAATTGCTTTATAATCTAAACTTGGGAAGGTTAGCGCATTCAAGAGGATCGGCTAACGAATAGGAGCAAATGAAGAGGTGAGTTCGAGTTGGGCAATCAGACAGGCTGGTGGCGAGTATGCCAGGTTGAGGTGCGACCGCGATGGACTGTGGAGCACTGGAAAACCCGGCGTGCGTACTTGGGCTAAGCGGGGTGACAACTTTGCGTTGTTGGTAGGTGCTAGGCGTCATGCACTGAGCAACGAGATACACACTGTGTCCCTCCAGTACACCTCATAGGGACCCGTCCTAGGCGTCAAACCCGACCACCCTGAGTGTGTGGCCATGCAGGCCGCAAACTAACAAAACTCCTTCTTCGTTCGAGCCCCTTTCCATTTTCGTTCTTGGAACCTTGACACAGGAGATCCCAGTTCCGACCTAGGACTCCACGCCACTTTTCTAAAATCCTTGGCACACCCCCTTTTCGCAACTTTCGGGCCGGCTCCCACTCCAATCAGGAAGTCGCGCTGGGCGTGAGGTTGGGTGTCACAAGGCTGTAGCAGACAAGGAAGGTTTTCATATGTAGTGTCAGGAGTGCTCTTGAATACGGAGCGCTCACCTATCCCACTTTTCCAAGCCCATTCAATATTTTGAGAGCAAAGGCTCTGCCACACCACTCAAAGAAAACATACCCCTGTTGACACTAGAATTTGAGAGCGCCTGGGTTCGAGAGTGAGTGTGGCGAAGGACGCTCTTGAATTGTTTTTCCGAACCTTCTCACACCCGAGAGCACTCTTGGATCTTTTTCAGGATTGGGAATGTTGTGGCGAGACCCTTTGTCTTACAACATCATAGGCCAGGGCTTCTCTATCCCTCACCATGAGAGCCATGACCAAATATGTGTCTGGCTGAATGGTAGAAACATTGTCATAACATAGAAAGAAACCTGTAACAACTGATCTTTACAATCCCCCTGGATTGGGTGTGCATTTTGTGCAAGGGTCCGAGACTAGTGGAAAGGGATAGGGTACCCGCTCCGGGAGACCTGAAGAGTGTAGGGAGCGTCGTAGAAGTAAGTGTGGATGAAACACTGGTTAATCTCTTCTACAAAGCAATAGAAATAATGTGCTATCTAAATACACCCCAGACGTGATGAGATGGTGGCGGAATGCTGACCTGCACAAGATCCAGGTGTTACACAATAAGGAAGATTGGATCTATGTTGCACGCTGGCCGCGGCCGGCCCGACCGAGTTTTTTTGGCTCGGTTTCGGCCGATCTGGGGGGCCGTTTTCAAAGGTGGGAGCGGGTTTGGGGTGGGGGGGCACCCCCTCAAAGTGACAGGGCGTAAAAAAAAAAAAACGGGGGGGTCCTGCACAAGACCCTGGAAGGGTGGCCCGCGAAAAATCCAGCGGCCCCAGTGTGCAGGTTCGTCAATGCAGGGTCGCAGGGAGGAGGGTCTGGAACAGTGGAAAAAAAAATTAAAAAATATTTGACCCCTGCGGGGGCGGCCCAACGTGGGTTGGATGAGGGCCTGGTTAAGGCGGGCCGTGCGCTAGACCGGGTCGAAGCTAGACGGGGCTGCAGATGGCAGACCCCAGGTTGGGCCTGGTTGGGGCGGGCCTCACGCACTGAAAGGTAGGCGTCGTTTTCATTAATGAGGGCGATGACACTTCGTGGCTTATTTGAAAACAACACATTCATGGCAAATTTGGCAATCATAAGTCGGACCCTGTTTGGCATACCAATGTCAAAACACATTGAAAATCAATCACAGTGCGGCGAACCACAAGTTTCAAACAATGATAACAGGCAAGTGTGTCATAGTGTGTGTTCACTCAGGAGACTGATGGACATTCATTAGCACATCATTTATGTAAGAACACATTCATTAGGACGTCATCTCGATGTCGCATCTGAAATTAACTGCACCTTCATAATGGAGGCATCCATGACATGCACGTACGTGGCATCGGAGAAGCACATAATTTGCAACAATCACGACAACAGAGCAGAAAACAATAACCAGACAACAACGACTCAGATGCAAGAACAATGTTGGTGGAGGAACAAGAACAATAGCAAATATATGACAAAGCATTTCAATGGAAATGCGTATGTACAAGGTTGAAGCCAAAAACTGGACCCGTAGTCTCTACTGTACAACCGAGTAGCAAAAAAAAATTGGACCCATCGTCTCTGCTACACAACAGAGTAGCAAAAAAAAATTGGACCCGTTGACGGGCGTCGTCTCTACTGTACAACCGAGAAGGGGAAAAAAAAATGAAACCCTAATGTCCACATCGTCTGTAATGAAAACCGAGTACGAAAAAAAAAAATGAAAACCCTAATGTACAACCGAGTAGGATAAAAAAATTGGACCCATCGTCTCTGCTACACAATAGAGTAGAAAAAAAAATTGGACCCGTCAACGGGCGTCGTCTCTACTGTACAACTGAGTAGCAAAAAACACCACGGACGTCGTCATCTCCCACCAGAGCGTGCGCGGCCTCTCCCCGAGGACGTGCGGCCATGCGGTCCTCCCCGGCGCCCTCCTCTCCCTCCGGCACCTGTGCCCCGTGCCCCAGCGACGTATGCCGCATGTGCCGCAGCGGCCGCCGCGGCCACCTGTGCCCTGTGTCTGCGTGCCGCAGTCTCGATCAGCTCGGACTCAGTGTCTACGTCCTCGTCCTCCTCCACCTGTGCAGCAATCCCCCTCTCTCTCTCCCTCTGAATCGCGCCCAATGCTGCCTGCCCAGCGGCGACCCCTGCAGCGAGTCGAGCCTCAACCTCCGAGAGGCCATGCTGTCGTCTCGTCCTGGGATGCATCGACAACCCTTCCTCGCCCGATGTGAACAGCTCTCCCTGCAGCCTGTCCGTGGATGTTCCTGCGGCCTCGAGGACCAATGTCCTCCACGTCTTTGCTCGTGACAAACCAAGCATGTAGCCCGCCATCTGCAGGCTCGAACGTCCGGACCCACCCTCCGCAGCCTGCGTCTAAACAGGCTTACGTCCCGTGAAGACGCCCCTCTCGGCGTCGTAATCCGCCCGCAACCGGTCCCCGACCCGACGAACAGCTGACCATCCGCCACCCACACCTCCTCGGACTGGCGGCGGGGAACCGCCACTGTGCGCAACTCCGGGTGCCACCGTCCGGTCCCCGGTGTCGACCCTGCGGGCGGTGGAGGCATCGATCCTGCACTATCTCTGCCGTAGTCGTTGCGTCTGCCGGACCCCACCTCACCCGCACCGGGCTCCCTCCCTCTAACGTCGCTGAGCGACGAACCCGACCAGTGAGGGCTCTGCACTGTGAACGACGGCGGTGAATACACCCTCCCAGGGGCCCGCTGCTTGCCACTCTTGCGGCTCACGTGTGCGAAAGGGTCATCCTTCAACGCATGCGCCAAAGCGTCAACGTCAAAAAAAGTGTGCGTTGTGTCGGCACGGCGCGACGGAGGCAATGTGGGATCCCTCAACACCAAGGTGAACCTATAAGGATCGTCCTCGGGACCGTGGTCGTCGTCATCGTCGCCGTCCGGTCCATCGTCTCCACCGACACCCGCGGTGTCCCCATCTCCACCGGGTCCACCCTCTCCTCCGCCGCACACTGCGGCACCCTGTCCCTCATCACCCGCGGTCTCGCTGTCACCATGGCCCCCACTAGGGGACCCACCGCCCATGACAACATCCTGCCCCTTAGGGACACCCGCGGTCTCCTCGTCGCCGCGTCGTCCACCACCTGACCCACCACCCGCGGCGGCATCCTGCCCCTCATAATCGAACTCCCTCTGAACCCCCTCCTCAGGGACACCCGAGTCGTCGACGTCACGGCTCCCGCCCCCTCCTGTCTCTAAGTCCCTCTACCGACGCTGCTCGTCGAGATACGTGAACCGACCCTCCCACTGTGGCAAACTCCTCAGCCGCTCCTTCTCCTCTCGGTCCAAACGGGCATCCCTCTCCTCCTCAGTCTCAGCAGGGCCCCACTCAACGTCCGCGTCTGTGCGCACATCGTGCAGTGAGGCACGTCGACGTCCCTTGACACTCAAATCTCCCAAGCTCCCACCAAGCCCTATGTCCTCGAAGTCCTGTGTGCGGAGCACCGACGGCAAGCGGGGGCGGATACCAACGTCGGAAGGAGTCCTCTCCCCCCCACGATCCTCGCCATCATGTGTCCGGTTTCTGCCCGCTGCTGACGCCAACCTCTCCGAACGCCTAAGTGCCTCGGGCTGTGCAGAGATCGGATGATGGGAGGGAGAGAAGCGACGATCGTGAAGGGGCACCTCCTCATCCTCAGCCTCCCCCTCGCCCTCGTTGTTGCTCCTAACCTCCCAACACCTGCCTGTGTGCCGAGGACCTCCCCATGGCTGCTGCTCCCCCGAGTCGTCCATGCGAACCTCCGCATGCGAACGTCCTCCAAGACCACCGCCGACTCTGTTGCTGCCACTCGCCTGCGCGGTCGACGGCACATCACTAGTGATAACCGATGTGTGTGAATCCATGCCGTCACGACCCCCACCGTAAGTGAAGTACACTTGCGAAGCCGTCGGGTCGCGACTCAGCGGCGTGTCATCATCGTCAGTCCAGTCATTGTCGATGTCGTCGCCTGCCGCAGCAGCGTCCACATCATCCCCACCCTCCGGCCATGGTCGCAGCTCCGTCGCTCTGCTGCCGAACACGTCCCGAACCGAACGAGCTCTGGACGGTCGACTGTCACGGAAAGCGACAATCTGCCGCAGGATCTCCTGCTCAAGAACACTGCCATCAGGTCACGCTCCCCACACCTCGGGCTCCACATCTCCCTCCGCATCCTCTTCCTCTGCCGCCGTCCCCCCCCGACCGGTCCCTATAACCCATGGCAACACGTAGCCACCACCCTGCCGTGCGCACGAGGCCAGTTTGAGATTGGTGGCAATCTCAACCAGCTGTGCAAGCTTGGCGAACCCAAGCTTGCAGCGCCTCGCCGTGCTGACGTGCTCGTGCTCCGCCTAGTTCCTCTCCGCTGGAGAGGCAGACGTCCACAAGTGCATGACACGGATGGCGATGGTGCGCAACTCCAGGTGGGCACGTCCATGCTCGAACCACCACGCTGCACATCACTCGGTCTCACTGTCCCCCCCGCAATCGGTCGCCTCAACATCGGAGAGGTCATGATCTCCCCAATGCCCTCGCCTCGAGTGGAACGCCCTCATCTGGTCCCTCACGGTCCTGTACAATAAGCCGACCGGATCGCCGCCGGTCTGCGCTAGGAGAAATTTGTCGCACTCCTCGACCACACGGCGGTCGTCAACGGTCGTCTCCAGCGAATGGTAATACGTGAGGGACCGTCGACGAGGGTTGAGGAGGTGGGCCGCGGCATGTGCGGGCTCTAGCATGTGGAGGTTGCGGATGGTAACCTCACGCACGCACGGCTCAATCATGTCCGTCGGCTCGTCGACCCTGCTCATCAACTGCATCAGATGCTGACTCCACTCGTAAACGACAGACATCATCATCCCACCTCTATCCATCCTGCGCAGCAGTTGGTGGACGGGCGATATGACTAGGATGGCGTAATGGACACGCTGCCAAAACTCCCCGTCCCGAATCTGCTGCTGCACCCACTGCGCCTGAGATACGTGGGCGCGATCCCATGGGATGCGTGCCCAAGCATCCCCATGCAACATGCTCTCCAACGCGTCTCGTCGGCCTTTGAGACACGACAACATCAGGAAAACCGATGCAAACCGTGTCTCAACGGGCTCGACGAGCTGAACGCGAGGGCTCACCTTCCTAAAAAGGGTGTGAGCAGCGCCGTGCGATTTAATAAATCGCACAAGCGCTCGAGCGCAGATGATGGTCTCCTTGACCCACACCACTCGCGTCCCGATATCTGACAACATCAAGTTGCAGACATGGGTGGAGCAGGGGAGCCAAGTGATCCTCCTGATCTCAGACTCAGGGTCTGTGGCGAACCTGCGCGCTGCCGCCATATAGTTACTGGCGGAGTCTGTGCAGAAGCCGATCACGTCCTTTGCAGGAAAGGACAAGATGATGGTCCGCCACCTACGGTACACGACGTCCGCTGTGTCTCATACCAACCCGTCACGTGCGACGGCGGCGTACAGCAGGGCACCGTTGGCGCCCCCGGCCCCCGGCGAGGAAGTTCACGAGTGGCTTGCCGCTGCGCGACTTCCTCCCGTCAGAAAGGATAGTGGCACCGCTGTGCCGGAAAGTGGCGCGCACCTCGCTCACCATCGTCGCCACCTTCGCCCTCTGCGAAGGGATACCGGCGCCCGTTGTGACCCTGTAGGACGGAAACCGGAACTGGATAGAGCGAGGCACTCTCTCTGCTGCCTGCCGCACCCTCTGGAACTCTGGACCACGGAAGGCGTTGAATGGCAACTTCTTCACGTAGATCTACTGAAGCCACGTGTCTGTGAACTCGGCCAACTTCTCCCTGGCATACATCTTGTCAATCGTGGTCTGCTGAGCCCTCTTCTCCCTGCCCGTGTCTGGCACCTCGACGCCAGCATGCCCCACTGTCCTCTTCTCCCTCCTCGCACGCTCCACCTCACCTCGCGGAGCCCTAGTAGCAGGACCCGCTCCACCGACGCCTCTCGACGTCATCACCACCTCCTCCCCTGGCCGGTTAGATTCTCCAACAGCCTCGTCTGCCTCGTCTGCCTCGTCTGCAACCGCCCCCTCCCTGACCCCACCCGCGCGGTGTCGCACTTTTTCCACTCGGGCCACTTCGGGCAACCGGAAAGCCAACAGGCTGTCACGCAGGATTTTCTATATGATTGCAATAAATAAAATAAATTAAATAATGCAAATCCCTTCCTGTTGTGTGCGTCCGGCTTCGAGCGAGACCCTTCAATTGCGGTCTTCGCCGGTCCCCCGTCTTAGGAATCTATTATTTTGATTCGGAACAGCAAAGAATTATGCAAATAATAATCATAAAAATTATGGAGTGCTATGCATGCATCAATTATGTCAATCTGATTTTGAGAACTGTGACAAAACATCCACGGAGACAATCATCAAGCAAGAATAATGTAGAAAGTAAGACGGACTGACTCGAGCAAAAACATGGACAATTGAATGAGGGAAGAATGAGGACTCATAATAATCTCAGAAAGTACATGTAAACAGGCATGGTCAACACCTCTCAAGAGTCCTCACTCATCCCTCAGGTCAGTCTCTCTCAATCTCTTTTCATTGATCTTCTCTGGTGTCGAGACCCATGCCCACGTACAATCTGAGACTGCGGCTTCCTGACAAAATGCCACCTGTAGCCAGCAAGCTCTGAGCACTACCATCCGAGGCACATAACACGGTAGTTAACCATGGAGCAAAACTCCTCCCACAATGTAGGCAGCCCGTCCACTTAAAAGACCCCTCGTCTGAGGTAGGGATACTCAGTGGGCTCAGTCAACACCTCAATGTCAATCACCATTGGAGAGATGTACCTCTTTGCCAAACCGATCACATCCAACCAACTCGTGCCATCGGTGAGAAGAAAAGGGATTGGAGGCTTAGGATAGTCAGTATAAAGCATCGGCCCGAAACTGCGGATCAACGTAGTGCCACTCTCATCGAGCTCCCTCTCTCTCTGGTCAAGGTATTCAGTGGCTGAGATCGAGACTGGATCAAAAAATTCATGAGTCTTCTTGCCCCTCTTCAGGTAAGGCCTCAGATCGTGGACAGTGCCATCAACAAAACTGGTGTGGACAATGAAGATTGACAGATCTCCTTGTCTGAAACCAATGGCACTAGCATACTAATAACGGAATGCCTCCTTGCATGAAATCTGATTGAGATTAACCAGCACTGACTCGAAGACTCGAAAGGACTCGACTGTACTCATGGGTAAATTAGTCGGTGCAGATTGACTAGATGATCATTGATAACTGTTCAATGGGAACTGATGGCTGATAACTGATTGCCGATTAATTGATTGCTGATAACTGATTGTTGATGACTGATTGCTGATGACTCATTGCCGATGACTGATTGCTGATGACTAATTGCTGATAACTGATTGCTGCTTCTTAATGCTGGTTAGGAGACTGAATGATTGCAGACCAGAAAACTTAGTAGTTGCTGATCAGAAAAATGTGATTGCTGCTCTGGAAATTGATTGCTTGCTGCTCCGAAAACTGATTGCTTGCTATTCCGGAGACTGATTGCTTGCTAATGAATGACCGTTGCCGTTTGAATTGGTTGTTTGCTGATTAGACACAGATTGAATGGTGACTGAATCCACAGTTAAATGTCGTTCTGAGCACCGTCCTAAGCACTGTTCTGAATGCAGTCCCAAGTACTGTCCTGAGAACCGCTCTGAGTACAGTTCCAAGTACAGTTTTGAGTACGGTCCCGAGTACAGTTCCGAATGCAGTTCAGAGTACAGTTCTGGTTACTGAACACTGCTCTTGACATCCACCGAATGTCATTCGATACACGGGACGCAGTCTGATACACTGAATTGTGAATTCTCGTGTCTTTGTACCGCAAGAGGAGCTGTATACAGCTGCGGTCTAGATGCTGGTAGAGCTCTGGAAATGGTAGTTTGTACGCTACTGGCTCATGCAAGTTTTGCCCTGGCCTGTTCCACACTTTCCAGCGAAGAGCCGATGCTGTGTATTTTACCGTCGAGTCCGTAAAAGTAAACTACATACTCGATGTACTTCTTCTGGCCGACCATTTTGACCACAAACTCCCTCTGAGTTAGTCTGTGAAACTCCATATTCTGACATGCGCTGTCCTCCCAATTTCTGTGTTTTTCCAGGACAGTTGTGTTTTTCACTACGAAGATCTCTTCTTTCATGGCTCCTCTCACGTTCAGGCCACAGAGCAAGCTCTACGACCAGAAACTGATAGCTATCTTCAAACCTGGAGTAGCTGTCACGATTCACGGTGTTCAACAATTACTGCTAATTCCTCGGGAGCGTTATATACCACCATCCCTCAGAAGGGTTGGAGCATGGATCGGTTGGCTAAATGACAGTGCAACTGTTTGTAGTTCCGTTGAGAGTTTTGCATTCTTTCACCGACCAGAGGCGACTGAGTTTCTTTCTTTCAAAAGTGGGCACTAATGAATGTTCGCCCCACAAGATTGGAGATAACGTTGGTCATGACCTTTTCACGAAAACTGTTCGAATCCAGGTAATGGCGTATAAACTTTCCATCCAGCTAGTGGCCGTAGATGATCCACTTAACAAACTCAAATAAAATTTATCGCCCCTTTTGCATAAAGCATGTCATAGATAGTCAGACATGATATGTATGCAGCAAAGAGCAACGCCTGTTACTCAAGATGGTGCAGTTCTGAGTATCACACGTAGCTCAGGGGGTGGGTCAAAGCTCCTGATCTGCTGTAACTTACACATCGTATGGCATTGCCCAGACTAACGTTTCTGACTGTATATCGACTGAGAACGTAAGATTATTGCCCTCAGCTCATGTGAAAGTACCAATGATTCCCTCAGGGTTCTCCTTCTATCTGATGTGATGTGGGGCATAGGTGTTTTAGTATCCTTCTAAGGCGAAACGCCGGACTCAATTAATTATCACGCTCGAATTTACGCCTAAACTATTTAGGTTGCGTATTTTCTCAGATAGTAAACTGAGTTCCTGTTGGAGCGGAAACCACTAGGAGGGCAACGAGTGGACCCTGGCACAGGTCTGGATAGGATGTCCTCAACCGTTACGCTGCATTCAAACGTGGCTCTAGACCGAATACATATTATGAACAGTGCCCCTCTTCCACAGTAGTAAGGTGAATAAGGGTCCGATTAAACCTCTGATGTTTAATGCCGCTTGAGTGCTGCAACCTCCCGCTGCTAAGAGGCTTATGGGTACTTGCAGTTCGTCAGACCACACTCACATGTCGGAAGAAGCTATCAACAGGGCTCAAACAGGTCTTTCCAAGCGACTAGTACTCAGAGATGCCCACTTTTGCCAGTAGATTGGTTCGTGCATACATTATAGGATAACTCATAGTCATCAGACAAACTCAACACTGATATCCCGCAAGATCGCTGCTCATCGTGCTATGAGTTAGAGACTGCACGGATCACGATTCTCGCGTAGCCCTTGAGCAAACAGGCGGCCCGGATCTTACAAGTCCGAGGTCCAGGACATGTTGAGTGCAATGTCGACTGAGTAGTGTAAATGAGCTTCGATTCGTCAGTCCCAACGTGAAGGTTATCCAGTGGCTGGACGGTCAGGAGCTGTTCCAATCGGAGAACTGATCACCTCACGACTGAACAGTCGGACATGATCCCAGACACAGAGTCTAAATTGCCTTAACTGATCGCCTGGCTGGGATTATGACCTTAACTCATGGTGCCTTTGACCAGCAAGTTAAGTAAGTAGTGACAGTCTACTGTCGTGAGCATGACTGATTGCAGAGGTGTCACAATCATGACTGATTGCAGAGGTGCCACTTGCGAGTAACTTTGTCTGAGGGAAAGGGAAAGAAAAACCCAACGGTTCATTAACACAGCTTCAGCCAGACACATAATAAGAAGTTTGATTTCCACTAAATTGCCAAAACGCTGCTCACTCAAAATCATCCGGAGACGTCACATCACACATGTCACTTCCGTACACCTCTTTAATTTGCGAGGAAACGCATTTTCAACCGTTTTACTGTTCTTCCTTTGCTCATGTGAACTGAAACAGGAACACTGCCTAATCGACGAACAGACCCCAAGATAACTGAGTAACTAATCTCCGTCAAGCAAATACTTGACCAGCAGATAAGCAACTCTCTTTAGCATCACCCCCCCTTTTCTCATCGAACAACGGCATAGTGGAACAAGCACTAAGAGGACAGGTTGTCACTGCCGTTAAACTTTCGGTATCGCAAAAAGGAAAAAAACCTTGACAAAGTACGAGAAAAGACAATGATAATCAACACCCACACATGAGAGGGGTTCTACACAAGATCAAAGACAAACTGATGGATCTCACCCTCGTCTCATATGTCACAGTCGTTTCAAAAGGCAACTCACCGTTTTCTCCCCATATTTTAACAAGCATAGGGACAGTTATTTAAGGCTTTTCCAAGAATGCTTAGTCGAGGCCACTTATTAGCGACCCCATCAAGCCCTCAGACTAGTTTCAATCAACGAGCTCGCTAATCAATAATCATTTCTCCCCATCCATATCCTTGTGGATAACTCTTGATAGTCAGTGACCTACCGAAGCGTGATCAGACTGAAGACTGACTGTCATCAATGAAGATAGCGACGATTAGCGGCTCTGCTCAGACATGCACACTGCACGTAATACGAGTAAACTCAGAGTTCCCTCAAGGGGCTTCACACCCACCACTCACAAAGGAGAGTGAAAAGAACGGCTGATGTAGGACGAGGACCAAGAGTAGAGATGTCCCAACGTCAAGATTGAGGCACATCAGGCTAAAGAGCAGACAACATCAGAAGGAGGTGTTTATCCAGCCTTCTCTAATCGGAGTTGTCACTCAGTGCAGTCACCTGGAACAAAACACGCGATGCAGCCACACAAAAACATGCACTCAAAGTAGTCATATGGAGTAGACACTCAATGCAGCCATATAGAATAGGCACTTCAATGCAGCCTCGTGGCATAGCACGGTATAGTCACACGATGCTATCACATGGCACAGGACACACGAACGCAAAGGTTGTTCGTCTCTTTGACCTTGCCATGTGATCAGCCAGACCTCTCAACCAGGGTTGTCGAGCCCCGGCCCCAGGGCCCCGGCGGGGTTCCGGGGTTCCGGTGTCGGTGCGAATACCCTTACAAGGGTATCCGCCCTGGTTTTTGCGAGTAAACAGAAAGTTGTTTGGCTTAAAATTTAAGTATACCACGCTAGGCGTGACCGCGTCTGTAATTTACGTTGACAGGATGGTTGACCACAATGGCGAGTGCGTAGGCGTGCAGGTTTAAGGCGCGCGTGATTCTTTTCTATTGTTGATCGCAAAGCCGGCCCAGACCCCGGTTGTTTTGCTTGGTGATATTATCATTATTTATTTATTTTTGATTAAGCAGGAATTAAGAATATTTTCGTTTGATTGGTACATATTGACCGAGTCGAGCGCGCGTGCGGAGAAACGACCCCGACGACGACATCGGCAACGATGGCGATGGTGTGACTGTGATAGGCCGGCGCGGACTCTCGGTGGCCGTGCGCGTAGATGTGGGCTGAGGAATGGCGCAGCACGCTTTTGCGGCCCTGAATGGCCGCGCCGTATCATCCTATATGGAGTCTCGGTGTAGCTGTTGTAGGCTTGGGCTTAGCCCTATAGGTTACGGCAGTGGGTTGACGATATGGAGGTTCGGGGATCGAGGTTAGAGGGCATCGGCGCGGCAACCGCAGCGGGGTGTCGCGGAAGGAATCATTGGGGCTGAGGGCCACCAGGGCTATCCCCCTCAGTTTTTTCGGCGGTGCGGCGGCAGGCCCGGTCCACGGGGCCGGTAGGGTGCCGGCAGT
>BFEA01001139.1:21335-48443 GCA_003427395.1 Chara braunii
GACTTATCGACTGAACAGTAACAAATTTAGGGGGCCGGTTGGTTCAAGAGCTAATGAATTCGCACTTGCAAACGAGCATTTCCATTACGAAACTGCGGGTACAACTGCGAGTTGTTTTCGGCTTGTTCTACGTGTAATACGAACTACAGATCGTGCGTTGTTTATTCCGGGGAAGAAGGTAGATGGCGCAGGAAGGGAAAGAGATCGCGAACTGATTGAGAGAGATGCCGTGGCGAGGGAGAGAGATTGCGCACCGATGCCGAAACAGCAATGGAGATAGCAGGCGCATCGATGATTAGCGATGGCACATCAATGGAGAAAGATGGCACACCGAAGGAGAGAGAAGGACATAGATGGCGGGGCGATGGAGATAGATTGGGAAAGATAGCGCAACGATGGAGATAGATTGGGAAAGATAGCGTATCGATGGAGATAGATGAAGAAAGGTCGGGAGAGATCGCGCAGCAATGGTAAGCGATGGTTAGTGATGGCGCACCAATGAAGAAAGGACATAGATGGCCATTGTAACGCACAACAATGGTTAGCGATGTCGCACCGATGGAGAGAGCAGGCACAACGATGGTTAGCGATGGCGCACCATTGGAGAGAGTTGGCGCAGCGATGAGCAAGATTAGTTGTTGCACAACATCAATTCCATTATCAAAGTGACATCCATCGCGTTAAACCTTCGTTAGCCATACATGTCACTTGTTTCGTGCGATTCTACAGTGATGGGTGGCTGCGCCGACAGTGGCCTGAAACAACAATACAATGACTATGGCGGGATCGCGCAGGAGAGATGGAGAGCCTCTGGCGCAGGGATGGAGGTTGCCCAGTGGTCGAGAGAGATCGCGCAGTGGTGGAGTGAGATGGAGAGTGATCACTCAGCGATGGAGGGAGATCGTGAGGCGATGGAGAGAGATCGCACAGGAGCGATAAAGAGAAATCGCGCAGCGATGGAGAAGAGATCGCGAAGGCCCGAAGGTGCCCAACGAATCAGCGATAGCGATGGCCAGCGCTGCGATGGGATAACACTGGCCAGGGCTTCGATAGCGATGGCCAGCGCTGCGGTGGAGAGCGCACCGATGGAGAGAGATGGCGTAACGATAAGAAAGATGGCGCAGCGATGGAACGGGTTACAATGGCCAGCGCTGGGATGGGAGTGATAGCGATTGTCAGCGATGCGATGGTCAGGCGAGCGCGACAACTGCGATGGGGGATGACCGACACTGCGGTGGAGAGCGATGGTGCACCGATGGAGAGAGATGGAGTACCGATGAGAAAGATGGCGCAGCGATGGAACGCGTTACAATGGCCAGCGCTGCGGTGGCAGCGATAGCTTTGCGTCATGTTACAATGGCCAGCGCTGCGATGGCGGCGATTGTCAGCACTGCGGTGGCAGCGATAGCAATAGCGATGGCGCTAGCGATAGCGATAGCGATGGCAGCGGTAGCAATAGCGATGGCAGCGATAGCGATAGCGCTAGCGATAGCGATGGCGATAGCTATAGCGATAGCGATAGCGATGGCGCTAGCGCTAGTGCTAGCGATAGCGATGGGGGGTTGGCCAGCACTGCGGTGGCAGCGATAACGATGGAACGCGTTGCAATGGCCAGCGCTGCGATGCCAACGATAGCTTTGCGTCGCGATGGCGATGAGCTAAGCGCATCGATGGCGATGGTGAATGGCAAGCGTTGGAATGGATTGCGGACTTCGTATATCCAACGTCGTTGACATTTGCAAAATGTCCCAATGAATGCGACACCGGAACTTCTAGATTTCCGGAGTTTTTGACCTCGACGCATAACGAATCGCCGCGCCTCGGCTCGCGATGAACTGTCGCCTGACCTCGGCGCGCAACGAACCGCCTCACCGGATTCTTGCGCCTGACCTTGTGCGTCGGATCATGCCGATCGACGGTCCAGACTACAACTGCGAAAATGACCTTGCCTGCCCCTAGTTTTCTGGAACTGTGATATCATTGCACGCCGGAGTTTACGGAGATTTTGGGGCCTCTTGCATGTCAGTGGCTTCGTTCATCTGCGCCGTTCAAAATTGTTGATCGACGACCAACAATTTTCGGTACCTCTGACCTTTCGAGTCCCAAGCTGCCCTTACCCGTTTATAGGCCCTGGCGTCTTATGGGCCCAGGCGTGCGATATGCGAATCGACACGGCCCCACCTTTATCTCCACGCGAGGCCTGCTGCAAGAAAGTATAAAAGGCGTTGCCGCCCTCGTGTTATCCCTTTTGTTGCCGCTCCACGTGTCAAGTCGCGCTATCGCTTTCGCGCACGTTCTGATATATTGTCTTCAACCCCCACCTCCTTCCGCCATAGCCCTTTCGCTCTTCGCTCTTCGCTCCGTCCGCAGTTGCCGCATTGTGTTTGGTTTGCTCTCCGTAGCTCGCTCTTCGTGGCTAGATTTCCATTCGCCATAGCCGGTTCGCTCTTCCTACCTGGATGTCCCTCCACCATAGCTGGTTCGGTGATCGTACATCCATATCCTTCTGACGTTGGTCGCTCGCTCAACGCACGACGAAGGTAAGATTCTGTAACTTCAGTTGTCCTATTCTGTGTCCAATGTCCGAACAGATTCCCAGATTCCTTGTCTCTACCTGCAGGATATAACACCGCAGGTGCCGCATTTTGAACCCCGAATCAATTCCCGGTTTTGTTGTTTCGCCAGCGAACGTGTTCTGATGTCTTCTCTCCACCCTCCACCTCCGTCCGCCATAGCCGATCCGTGTTTCGTAGCTCGATTACCTTTCGCCATAGCCATGATAACGTTTGTATAAAGCTGCTCGATTCCCTTCGCAACTCATAGTCGTCACTGCGCATAATACCCAGTTTTTTGTTGAACACCGAATCAATTCCCGATTTTCGCTCACCTGACCCTTGTGAGGTCGCCGACCTAACATATATATATATATATATATATATATATATATATATATATATATATATATATATATATATATATATATATATATATATATATATAACTGAATCAATTCGGAGTTTTGTCCATCCATCCTAGCGAGGTCGGAAGTGATCCACAACTGTGAGTCAGTTCGCAGTTTGCGACCTACACTGCTTGAGGAGCCACAACTGCGAGTTAGTTCGCACTTGTACACACCCATATGGTGCGGCTTTCAGGTCTTCATGTCCACAACTCCGAGTCAGTTCGCACTTTCCCCAAGATAAGCCGCCTTTTGTTAAACGTGACTTTCGCGCTTCCATGACTGTGGGTTGCAATTGTTGTATTGTCTCCAGAACTGTGAGTTAGTTTGCACTTGTCGATACCCTTCGCACTTGTCGATAAACCACATCTTACTCGTTTCGAGGGCAGCGAGTCAGGTCGCAATCTTTCCGAAGAGTTGTTGTCTTCCCTCCGAACTCACTCTGCCAGAGGATTGTTGTCTTTCCTGAACTTTACACAATTGTTTTGACTTCGTTAGCATTTCAAACACCAATCTCGTGCGTCGATTTTCTTCTCCCCAGAACTGCCAGTCGGTTCCTGCTTGCCGATACCCATGCGGTACTTGTTGTAGATGACTTCATTCCCTGAACTCCGAGTTAGTTCACACTTTCCTGAAGATAAATCACCTCTTCCTCGATTCTAGGACAGCGAGTTCGTTCGCACTCGTTCAGTGGAGCTGCTGTCTTCCCTCCGAACTCACTCTGCTAGAGGACTGTTGTCTTTCCTCTCCTTTACCCAATTGTTGTGACTTCGTGTGCATTTCAAACACCCATGTCTTACGTCCTTTTCGTCCTCCATTTCGTCAAGTGAGAGTTAGTTCGCACTTTGCTACTGTAGTGTTAGGAACACCTCGTTGCTTTCCGCCCGGTCATCCGATTCGGTCTAAGGTTGGGCGTATTAATCAACGGGTGGGAGCAGAATGGCGTCCGCAAAGAACATATCCACAAGCGCTGGGTCATCCGCAATCTACTTCTCCGTATTTCCATAAAAGGGAAGCACAATGGTTTTTGGACTTCGTTGTTCAGGGGAACCTTGTTGGGCCAGCTGTTTTCATGCGACCCACTTGCGTTCCAGAAGCTGAGGGAGCAGACAACGTTCTTCCTCTCGGTACCATCGTCGCATCCGGCAAGATTGCTGGAGGTTTGCTCAAGCTGCACACTAACGGCGTGTACGACGACTGCAGAATGCCTTTCAGAGGTGCTAAGGGTGTGATAGTGCCCATCAAGAGTTTCGCGGGGTACGGCTCGAACATGACGTTGTGTCCTCACTTCAAAGGGCTTTATGATGGCTGCTGCAAGCATCTTCCACCACAAGTGCAATACCTCGATCTCGCGCTGAAGGTGCCGAAAGAGCGCCCGGTTATTCCGCGAGAGTATGTTTTCCGGCTTCTGCCAGCCCATGAGGGGTCGTCCGGCTTGGCTCAAGAAACTCCTAAGACGCCAGTGGGGCGCAGGAGTGCGATTCACGACGCTGAGGGTCGGGGCAAGGGGCACGTGCGCAACATTCACACGCAGGTCCGAGCGGATGCTCCTGGGAGGACGTCAGACTTGCATTCTCCAGATGCAGAGACTCACTGGGCCGGTACTCCGAAAATCCTCAAGGTCCGCTGCCAGGGCGACACGTATTCGCTTCGAGATGGGACGAGAAGATAATCCGGCAGATAGGGGCAAGAGGTTGGATGGAATGAGGCTGAAGGGATGGACGCTGTGCACGAAAGCTCTGGCGGGGAGTCGACTTCTTCGGAGAAGAAGCGCGAGCGACAGAGAAGAACATGTAGTCGAAAAGAGGCTGTCGAAGGAAGAGGGTGCGACGACAAGTAAGAAAGCGAGGAGGCCCAGCGGTTTAACCATCCGCGAGGGACAAGTTATGGGTGTAGGAGATTCGGCTCATCCAGGCGCTGCTGCCGCTTCGGAGAAATCCAAAAGAAAACTCGCAGCCGAAGAAGACGATGGCCAGAAGAAACCTCGGCGGAGGAGGACTGCTGAGGCGGCGAGCGGTGGCAAACGGGTTGTCGGTAGGCAGTTCGACGAAGCGGCAGCGTTCTGGCTCGAATACGAGCGGAACAATAACGGTGAGATCGTGGAGAAGGAGCTCCCCGTTCAACTGCTCATCGACCCCAGGAAGGTCTGCAACATCCCGGCTTGGGAAAGATATTACAACCACCGCAGTCTCAGTCGCGATAGTGTGGAGGGCATCAAGAAAGCGATGCTAAGGCAGTTCCGCGAGGAAAAGAGGAAGATCTGGACGAAGAACCCTTTGGTTTTGGCACCCATATACAAGCGGGTGGCGCGTAGGCCGGAGAAAGCTGAGAGGGTTCACAAAGATGTCTTCAAGCCAGAGGACAAGGACAAGTACTTCTATTACCCTGTCAACGGACAACACACCGTGGCTGCTGTGAAGGAGTTGGAGGGTGAGCCAATATTCGACTTGTGGAAGATCCACTCGTGGCCGGCGAGAGTTGTCTGGTTCTCTGACGAGGAATTCGCGGGGTATTTGCAGGTCAGTCTCAAGGAGAACACGAGACACAAGATGTCTAAGCAGCGTGCGCAGAAGGCCTCGTTTGAGGACATGCGGGAGGCATGGGAGAACAATGGAAGGCCGTTGGCCATTCAAGGGAACCCTCGACAAGGAGGCCGAGAAAACAACGTTTTTCGAATTCCAAAAGCTGCTTTTGGGAAAGAGTCCGAACGACGCTCACTGGACGATGGCAACCAAATCGGCAACGCTCGCCGACAAGGACCATGTCGCTGCCATTGACAATGCATTGAGCCAGTGGATGCCGCTCGTGACGGCCGGTGATGATGTTTTCCGCAAAGGCATGGAGTTCTATGACAAAAGGGTGGAGGGGAAGTTGTTGGGCGGCAGTGGGAAGACGCCATTGTCGAAGCCATGCTCGACAAATCTCCGGGCTTTCAAGCGATTCCGGAAATGGGCTCGAAAGGGGCGGCTGGTGAAACGAAGATGGGGTGGCTGGTCCAGGTCCCGCCGCCTCCGACCAAAACGAAAATGCAAGTGGACGACAAATTTTTCGTGGTCGTGAAGGAACCAGACACGTTCTGTTGGCACTGTCTCGCCGACATGACCGATGTCGAGAAACTGTCGATCCTCGACGACAGTCTCGCACTAAGGGGAGTCTTCGTGCAATCGGCAGGCGGGCATCTGAAACGTCAACATAAGCCTGGAATTAAAGACCGGGTTGCGACGAGGAAAGTGGACCGCATGATAGTCCGCATGTTCCACTATATCTTGTTCTTTGAAACGGAGGAGGACGAAGAGGGTTGGCGCTACGGGAGCCATTTTTTCCGGACCGAGGGGCAGCTTCTGGCGGAGTTCGGACCGCAGGGCCTCACGAAACAGGTGTGGGTCAAACTGCGAAGGCATTTCCAGGGCGCGGTGGAAAACGAGAATACTTGCAAACGCACCCTTCCACACGAGGAGTCCCTCGACGACACTAGGAAAATGTACGAGCATGACAGGTTCCCGAAATCTTTTGAAAAGTCTGTCCGTTCCACCTTACGATGGACGAAAGAAGAAGTTCGAGACACGATCAGGGTCACCGGGGATGTAAGGCACATCAAATGGGAGAAGCCCGAGCGGGTGACCAGCCTTATTCATTTTTGTTGCATGCCTTCCCAAGCTCGATTTGTGCGACATTACGGGTGCAACCTGTACGTCCTCGATTTGTGTGATCCCACACTCCTCACAGACTGGCGAGAAGACGATTTCGCCAACTTGCAAGGCGTTCTCCAAACACTGTCGCCAACGCACTGGGCACTTGTGGTCTTTTTCCCCTCTCGTTGGGAGCTCAGTTTCTTGAAAGGCATGGCCAGACATAGCGTCCATCACGTCAGGACAGGGAAGTGGGTGCGCCATGCACAAAGGCAGGCCACTATCCCGGAAGGCAATATGCTGGTTGAGGAGTGTGATCGCCTGTACGTGATTTTCAATGGCGAGAACCTGGCAGACAACACAGTCGCAGTATTCCCGGCCAGTAGTCCGACAAAGGCTCCCCGTACTCATGTTCCAAGTCCAGGCAAACACGAGGTGGTGGCCCGCTCGAAAGTTGTATGTTCGTCGGTCCCATGAGGACAGGCTGTGGCATGTTTCAACGTGGCGGACGACGACAGGTTCCCTCGCAGCCTATGGGAGGACGGCGGCGTGACAAGTGTACGTGGACCTGCTTATGGGGACATGGAGCGGAACCCGTCCCATTTACTTGGTCGAATCGAAAACTTTTGCACAGCTGGGCAAACTGTTTTTTTCTTTGGGAAGGAGCATGCGTCTGTCGTGTGGGAGCTCCTGCGCAACGGTCAGAATGTCGTCGCGTTGGAGGACAAGGCGAACATGATCGATTACCTTCATGAGTTCGTGAAGACACACGTGGCAGACCCTCGCAATTACTGCTCTTTTGTCCAGACCACCGGCGAACGGAATTGGGATCCCAAACGTGACATGTATTGGAAATTGCCAGCGAACAAAAGGACGGAGGTTTGGGACTTCCTTTTCCAACCCGGACCTCCTGCTCAGACCGACCTCGAATACAGTCGACGGAGAAACTTGGTGTTCGGTGTGCTGAATGGGTACCACGATGCACCCAGGGAGTCTGTCTCGAATTTCCTCAGAAGGCTGGAGCACGTTAACTTCTTGATGGCCGAACCGCTCACCCTCGAAAACTACAAGGCGCAGTTTGACGAGGAGGACCCTTTCGACGCTGAAGACATGGAGGAGGTGAGCGACTCCGAAACCTTCGATTTCGAGTCCATGCCACTTCCTCGGGTGGTTGGACAGGTTGGTGATGAAGGGGAAGGTGGTCCTCAGAGATATAGCATGTCCCTTGCCGGTTTGAATCGTGTGTTTGGACGGGAAAGAGTCGACGCATTGATTTCATTTCACGCTCGAATGTCGTATTGACGGATAAAGATGCACCACAATTGTCGAGATTCACATCTGCGCGAGTGGGAACTGTGCGATGGATCACATTTGTCAGGCTCAGTGCGGGCAAGGTCCTCAGAGTCTTATATAAGGGATTTGTCAACGACTAAGTGGAAATTCATTCGTACTTTAAGATTCCGTCCTCTACCTTTGCTCGCAGAAATTAATGACCCGCTTAGAGCGTCCAATTTTTGGGGTTCGTGACGCTGTCGAGCAGATTGGTCTTAATCCTCGTCACGAATACATATTGACCTTCCGCAAGCCGCTCCGGCTGAGTGCGCCAGCGATTCTTCTGCACGTTGATGGGCCCGGACCACTCGAACAAACCTGGAGTTTATTCTGAGTTGCCGAGCGACGGCCGCTCTACAGAAGGCTGCTTCGAAGATAGCCTACAAGGGAGAAATTCGAACACCGCTGGTGTGCTCGGTGGTTGGGGTTGGTGGGGTGTGTGTGTGTGTGTGTGATGGGTCGAGTCCAAGCGATGGCAGTTGACCCATATCACTACCCACTAAGCAACACTTAGCAATGATTGTTTCGATTTATTCTTATTTATGCGACTGTCGCTCCTCAGTTTATATTGCCAACATGAATTTTCCTTACTTATAGCGCTCCAACATGAATTCCGGCTTTGTTACAAAAAGTGAACAATCAAAAGGTTCACCTTTAACGAAATGTGTATTAAATACGATACCGTAGGTGGCAGCGCTGTAAGAAAGGTCTCACTTGGCGAGTGTAGTACCCGCTCCGATAGCGTTGGAAGGCTCGGCGTGCCAGCCCTCCTGGCGGGGGTGCCATCCACGGCGGAGCGACAGGGTTCCCCATAGGCTGTCTCCAACCTGCACAACCTCTTAAAAATAGAAACTGTGATGGCCTCGTGTCCAAGTGGTTAGGACATCGATTGGAAATGCGCATTGTGGTCCAAGGGTGTGGGTTCAAACTCCGCCCAGCGCATTATCTGCCGTTCAACGCTCTCATAGCGTTTGGCCATTCACACACCGGTTGCTGCGGGTTGGAGGCAGTGGGGGGGGGATCGTGTCTTCGGTATGCAGTTCGCCCTTCGATTGGTTGTTGTGGTATGTGCAACGAAAAAAGTGGTATGTGCGCTAGCGCAAGAAAAGAAGCTTAGCTCGCTGTTAGGGGACCTCGAAATTGATAAATAAGGCGTCGATGTGGTGGCACCAGCACGAAGGGATTAACCGGTTGGATGCACAGATTACAGCCTCGCACGGGCAGACTACACTCCGAGTAGGGCCTGCCACAGGCGTACTATTGATCAGAAGGGGGGAGGGGGGGGGGAGGGGGAATTCAGGTTTGGGGAGGGCTGCCTGGGTCAGGGTACTTCCATAGCACAAGTGGGCACCCCATGCTATCGCAATGACTGGGTGGCAGTGCGGTATGCCTCCCGATTCGGATGTCATCGGGGCAGCTATCTGCTGAGTTCGGGAGTTTCTTGCCTATGTCTGCACGCGACCAAGGAGCGTTGGCCTTGGTCGATACCTTCCCGTCTTCCAGGGTACGTGAGGTCTTGAGCGACTACACCTGTTGAGTGTCTCATCTGTGTTGGGAATTGAGTGTGTTACATAGGGGTGTGGGGAAGGGATAGGGCATACGATACCGTGGGTGGCAGCCACTGCCAGCGCCGTCAGAAGGGTCTCGCTTGGCGAGTGTAGTACCCGCTCTGATAGCGTAGGAACGCTCGGCGCGCCAGCCCTCCTGGCGAGGGTGCCATCCACGACCGAGCGACAGGGTTACTCCTGGGCTATCTTCAACCTGCACAACCTTTTAAAAAAAAGAAATTGCGAATGTCTAATTAAATAAGTTATCATTTATTTGGTGGTCTCCTTACCACAAGGATAACCATGGTAATTAATACGTGCAGCATATCCCGACTTCTGGAAGGGACGTATTTATTGGATAAAAGGCCGATCCGGGCTTGCTCGTTGTTGCGGCGAATCATGGTGACTTGTCGAATCGCATGGCCTTTGAGCCGCCGATGTTCCACTCAAATTTCTTCCCTATCAACTTTCGATGGTAGGATAGAGTCCTACGATGGTGGTAACGGGTGACGGAGAATAAGGGTTCGATTCCGTAGAGAGGGAGCCTGAGAGATGGCTACCACATCCAAGGAAGGCAGCAAGCGAGTAAATTACCCAATCCTCACATAGGGAGGTAGTGACAATAAATAACAATACTGGGCTATTTCGAGTCCGGTAATTGGAATGAGAACAGTCGTAAACTCCTTGAACGAGGATCCATTGGAGGGCAAGTCTGGTGCCAGCAGCCGCGGTAATTCCAGCTCCAATAGCGTATATTTAAGTTGTTGCAGTTAAAAAGCTCGTAGTTGGATTTCGCGTGGGAGGGGTTGGTCTGCTTTTGCGGGCGTGTACCGGCCCTTTCGCCTTTCTTGCCGGGTATGCGTTCCTTGCCTTTATTGGCTGGGATCTTGAGTCGGCGCTGTTACTTTGAAAAAATTAGAGTGTTCAAAGCAGGCATGTGCTCTGAACATATTAGCAGGGAATAACGCGATAGGACTCATGTCCTATTTCGTTGGTCTTCGGAATTGGAGTAATGATTAATAGAGACGGTTGGGGGCATTCGTATTCCATTGTCARAGGTGAAATTCTTGGATTTATGGATGACGAACTTCTGCGAAAGCATTTGCCAAGGACGTTCTTATTAATCAAGAACAAAAGTTTGGGGTTCGAAGAGGATCAGATACCGTCCTAGTCTCAATCATAAATGATGCCGACTAGGGATTGGCGGATGTCTATTGGATGACTCTGTCAGCACCTTGTGAGAAATCAAAGTTTACGGGTTCCGGGGGGAGTATGGTCGCAAGGCTGAAACTTAAAGGAATTGACAGAAAGGCACCACGAGGCGTGGAGCCTGCGGCTTAATTCGACTCAACACGGGGAAACTCACCAGGTCCAGATATAGCAAGGATTGACAGATTGAGAGCTCTTTCKTGATTCTATGGGTGGTGGTGCATGGCCATTCTTAGTTGGTGGAGTAATTTATCTGGTTAATTCCGTTAACGAATAAGACCTCACCCTGCTAAATAGCTACGCGGGGACCTTTCCTCTTGGCCAGCTTCTTAGAGGGACTGTTGGACGACTAGCCAACGGAAGTTTGAGGCAATAACAGGTCTATGATGCCCTTAGATGTTATGGGCCGCACACGCGCTACAATGATGAATCCAATGAGTCGCTTGCCTTGGTCAAAAGGCCCGGGTAACCATCGTGACGGGGATAGATTGTTGTCATTATCGATCTCGGACGAGGAATGCCTAGTAAACGCGAGTCATCAGCTCACGCTGATTACGTCCCTGCCCTTTGTACACACCGCCCGTCGCTCCTACCGATTGAATGCTTCGGTAAAGTGTATGGATTACGGTGATCTCGGCGGTTTGCCGCTGGGGGTGCTGTGAGAAGTTCATTGAACCTTATCATTTAGAGGAAGAGGAAGTCGTAACAAGGTTTCCGTAGGTGAACCTGCGGAAGGATCATTAACACGTGAACGACCGATCTTTGGGGTGTGGGACGCTGGCTTGCTCGCCCTTCAGCCGCCCTTTGCCCCCATCCTCCCTGCATCCGCTTTTCTCTTCCGTTTCAGCACCATCTTGGGCTTAGTGCCCAGCTGGCGGCTGGCCCGGCGCAGAGGGGGGCGTGGTGTAGGTCGAGGGTGGGGGGAGTGGGCAGGGTCAGGGGCCTTGTGGCGTTGCTCCCCCTTCATCCCGTCTCGCCTCTGCAGGTTGTTACCTCGGACCAGCTTCACTGTCGACTTCTGGCCGGGATGGCAGTTGGTCCGGGCACGGACAGCCCTGCCGGAAGGGCCGGGACGGGATGTCGGGTGGTGGCGGTTGTCCTCGGCTTGCGTACCCCTGCTCCTTCCCGTGTCAGCTTTGTCCCGACCTCCTTTCCGTCCCGGCCTCAACCTCGGCTTCGTGCGGAGCTTGTGGCTTGTTTGGGGATCGAGGGTCGTGGTAGAGGCTAGGGGTGGAGTGTGTTGCGGGGCCCTCGGCCCCTCCCCGTTTCATCCTGGCTTCCTTCCCAATGGGGTTCTCCTTTCCGGACAGATCGGCATCCTCGACACAGTCGAGGTGGTCTGAATGTCGGGGTGGAGGGCCGTTGGGGGAGGGTTTTAGTCGTGAACGGGGTGGTGTCGGGTGGGAGCGGAAGGAGACAGCGCTTGCACCCTCGTTGCCCCGCTCCTCCTCGGTGCCCTGCCTGGCCCCCCGAACGGGGGGTCGGACAGGCTCGTGGCAGCGGGCGGTGGCGACGGCTTTGCAACTTCTTATTGATGTACCTGCTTTGATTTGTCGTTGTCCGGGTTGTCGAACCCCTTCTTTTTTGGTTGAGGGGTCGGTCCTGTCGGAACAGCACCATATTGTAGAACTTTCAGCAAACGAATATCTTGGCCCTCCCAACGATGAAGAGCGCAGCGAAATGCGATACTGAATGTGAATTGCAGAAATCCGTGAGCCATCGATACCTTGAACGCATGTGGCGCCCAGGGCTTCAGCCGAGGGCACGCCCGCGTGAGCATCATTGGATTCGTCACGACCTCAGCACCTTCCGTTTCGGAGAGTGGTGGGGTCCGTGGTCGTGGCTTCCCTCGCTCCCGATTTGGAGAGCGTCGATAGCCTAAAGTGGAAAGGAATTGGAGAGCATTCCGAGCGGGCCTGTGGGGGCCGCAGCCCAGAGTGGTGCGTTTCGCTCCGCCCTGTTGTTGCCCTCCAGCACCCGTTTGTGGGTGGTGATCTTCGTTTCCCTGAAAACGACACGTAAGGTCATCCCTCCGGCATGTGCGGTCGCCGCCTTCCATTCGCTCCCATCGGCTTAAGGTGGGCTTGGGGTTGGGGGTATCGGGCTCGAGCTGTCAAGGTACGTCGGGCCTTGCCTTTTGATCTCAGGTCGGGCGGGAGCACCTGCCCAATTTAAGCATATAACTAAGCGGAGGAAGAGAAACCAACGAGGATTCCCTTGGTAGTGGCGAGCAAACCGGGAATAGCCCAGACTCAAAATCTAAGGGCTTTATTGCTGCCTGAATTGTAGTCTTGAGAGGCAACCTCTGCAGCGGGCCGTGTGCAGGTTCCCTGGAAGGGGACGCCGAAGAGGGTGACAGCCTCGTCGACCGCCAGACCCTACTGCACAACGAGGTGTTGTCCAAGAGTCGGGTTGCTTGGGAATGCAGCCCCAATTGGGTGGTAAGTCCCATCCAAGGCTAAATATGTGCGAGGGACCGATAGCGAAGAAGTACCGCGAGGGAAGGATAAAAAGAACTTTGAAAAGAGAGTTAAAGAGTGCTTGAAATTGCCGAGCGAGAAGCAGATGGAGGGGAAGTCGTGCGTTCCCGTCTGGGCAGGGGTGGACGACAAATGTGTTGTCACCCCCCTTGTTGGATGTGGCGTGCCTGCCAGCATGGGCTGCTGTGACCGGTGGCCGTCACGGCAATCCAGGACCTTGAGCATGCGCCTCTTTCGGGGGGGCCGTTCGGGTTCCTGCGTGTTCGGGATACTTGCGAAGTTCCTTTATCGGACCGAGAAGTTCAACTTGCATGCGAGCCGGTGGGTGATTATCGCACGAGGCAAAAGAAACCTGAGTGGAGGGAACGATTCGAACACGCGACTCAAAGGACCCTAGATAAGAATAACTTTCCGAGACGCAATCTTACGCAGCAGTAGGAAACTGCTCGAGGCGATAGCCCTGGAGAGCGCATCGGGTACTGATCGAGGAACTCGGAATGTCGTGCACAGGCAAGAAACTCGTGTTTCAGCGAGCGGGTCCATGTATGCGGCGAAGCAGTCACGACACTGCAGGCCAACACATTTTGATGACGAGGAATATTCAGCTTTGCACTCAAGCAACGACACCGAACTGAACCCAACACAACTCTAGGCATGGACTTGTAGTCGTCCGCCTATGGACACTCCCTGAGCATTATGTCTCATTCAAGCTCCTTCCACGACTCCAGGGGAGCATCAGTGAACGGGGGGACCTTCATCCAAGGATCACACACCATCTCGTCTCTTGTCGCACCGTCAATAACAGTGGAGTTTCCACTGCCGGAGACGCGCACCGCGCATGGAGGGAAAGGGTATGCCATGCGCTCACGCCAATCACCCAGGATAATCAACTCCGACATGGCCATCGCGATCGGCAAATGCCCTGCAGGCCACAAAAAAAAAAAATTCTTTCAATTAGCTCACAGGGAAAGAAAATAATCATGGCCCCCAGGACGTCCGTCGAAACTCCGATGACGGGCGTCTTGTTGAACAAGACCACCACAGCACAGCCGCACTGCACCCAGCCGTGCGAGAGGCACATCAACGGGCATGGCAGGAGAGAGAGAGAGAGAGAGAGAGAGAGAGAGAGAGAGAGAGAGAGAGAGAGAGAGAGAGAGACTCTAGTTGAACACCATTCGATAGAGAACCGTAAGGAAGTGTCAAACAACACTCCATGTATGCAAGGCCGAGGACCCACGGGCACGTATACAAGCAATCGAAGTGACCACGAGCCCTCTGCATCGGTTGAAATGACCACCTTCAAGAAGTGCCAAACGGTCGGCGTTCTCAGGTCTTTAGTGCTAAAATCATTCTTAGGGGACCTTGCGGCAGAACTGCTTGGCGTCGCACTAGATGCTCACCAAACAGTTTTGGATGTCGATCGTATGGACACATCATATGATGCTTACCAGCAAGCAGCAACTGATTGCAGGACCTTCTATCCGGTGTGGATCTTTGAGAGCAAATTTGACGCAATCCACCGTTAGATCCATTCCGGCGAGGGGGACCTGCCATTCTGCCGTTGTTTATTGTACTCATCACGTGGGAATCGACGACGTGAGGAACCGACAATGAACATTCTTAGGGGACTTTGCGACTGTGTTTGAAACTTATTGGCGTAGCATTTGATGCTCACCAAGCAGTTATGGATGTCGGTTATATCGACACATCATTTGACGCCTTACAAGCAAACTATGGTCCGATCCCGGTCCCCATCCCCGGTGTGGATCTATGAGAGCAGATTTGACGCAATTCACCGTTAGATCCACATCGGAGAGGCGGACCGGTCATCCTGCCGCAGTTCAGTGTAGTCATCATGCGGGAGTCGACATCGCAAGAACCCAACGATGTTCCAATTGGGACGTGCTCTTGTTTCGTGATATGCAGGTGCTTACCGGCGGTTCGTTTGCGGAAGTCGAGAGAGAAGGAGAGAGGGAAACATTTGCAGGTTGCCTGTTGTTTTCGTAAAGGTCAAGTTGAAGCAAAGTGTGATGCGTTCATTCAAAGTGCGAATGAACTCGCACTTAGATGGAGGGTGCAGTTGAAGAAAAGGAGAGAGGAAAATAGTTGCAGGGTGCTCGTCGTTCACACCAGAAGTGAGAATGAACTCGCACTTAGATGGAGAAGCAGGTGCGCACACCAGCAGCGCGATGATTTAATATGGACATTGGCTTGTCATTTGCATAGTACCCGGTGAAAATGTCATCAAATCTTTGTGCGGAGAAGATACATATCGATTCCTATAAGTACCTCTTGTCATCGCCTACAAGTTGCCTAGTGTTTTTCTAAAAGGTGAAGTTGCACACCGCAAGGAGAGTTTCCAAAAATCATTCAATGCGAAAAAATCATTCAATGGCAAATTGCAAAGTACACAGTGAAGTTGCACACCACAACGAGAGTTTCCAGAAATCATTCAATGTAAAAAAATCATTCAATGGCAAATTGCAAAGTACACAGAGGCGTTTTCAAAAACAAATCAATACAAAATTGCGAAGTACACGGAAGCTTTCCAAAATTCACAAAGTACATGCAGACTTTCCAAAAATCATTGAAGGACACGTTCTAAGGCACATGTAGGCATCCCAAAAATCATTCCAGCCCACGTCGTATAGTCTACATGACATGCCCTTATCCACAGAAGACGCTTCCGTACAGTCTATATCACTCCCCCTCTTCGCCACAAGCCGAAAAGTCGTGCATTACACATGAAACAAACCCTACCACTAATACGAACATGTCGAAGACCTACACGAAAGCTGATTCAAGCCGAAGACCTACACGAACGCTGATTCGTGCCGAACAAAATTGCAAAGTACACGGAAGCTTTCCAAGATTCACAAAGTACATCGAGCCTTTCTAAAAATCATTGAAGTACACGTTCTAAGGCACATGTAGGCATTCCAAGAATCATTCCAGCCCACGTCGTATACTCTACATGACATGCCCTTTTCTATAGAAGACGCTTTCGTACAGTCTTTATCACTCCCCCTCTTCGCCACAAGCCGAAAAGTCTTGCATTACATATGAAACAAACCCTACCTCTAATACGAACATGTCGAAGACACGAACGCTGATTTGAGCCGAAGACCTACACGAACGCTGATTCGTGCCGAAGTCCTGCATTAGACAAAAAGTCATCCGAACCCGACACGATGTTCACCTGCCTACACAAGTCCCAGACAGAAGCTCATCCAAGCCGGACATGATGTCCACGACGTGATAGGGTCAGACCCACTGCAAAAGGAGTGAGGTGATAAATGGGAGTCTATTCGCGTATAGAATCTGAGTACCTTGAGACGATGAGTATCTTCGTTGCATAAGTGGGGTGAAAAAAGTTTGTACGATCTTCATGGTAGCAGCATGTACAGTCTTCGAGTAGCCTCCCACGATCGTCGGCGTTGCGCTCGTCTATGTTGAACTGGATTAAAAGGACTTGGTTCGGGAATTCGGACCTTAAGATCTACTTCGATATTCAGCAAGTCGCGCATGAGTAAATCTCTTAAAACTCGATTCAAATTGCTCCAATGACGGATTTGGAACGGACATCGGTCTCCCCAGAACGGGGGACTGTCATCATGTTCTCTCACGCCAGATACAAGGAATAATTCTCCATCCAATCACGAGGCGATAGGTATGATGAAGATTGATAAGAAAAACGTAATGGCAGGCTCACAACCTCCTGGCATTCTATCGAAAGATGTGCTGGTTACGTACGAATAATACAAACAGCTTCTCAACTCCCCTTCGGACGCAATGTAGAAATCAATTGTGAAGACGGGTCTGTCACGTAGCGTGGCCATCACAATGTACTGAAAACTTGGGGTAGGTGGGGGTGAAACAGATGGCTGGACACGAGCGCGAACGTCTTCGGGGTCCGGAAGGTAACGGTATCTGGGAAGCCCAATGTTGCCAAACCATTCTAAACCATAAATGTTCTCGGTTGCGGTAACAACTGCACTTCACAGACTTTCGCAGTAGCCAGGTCTCTGACAACGACCGTCCCACTGAAACTTCCAGACGACATCCTGCATCAGAAAAAATAACAGCGCCATCGTCATATACGGAGAGGTGGGTAAACGGCGAAGTTGAGACGGTCTGATGTAGACAAAGTGCGAATGAACTCGTAATTAGATAGACAATTCGTCATGCAACGGGGTATACCGAAGGGGACGGGCTGTAAGCATAGTGCGAGTCTATTCGCACTAGAAAAAAGACTAAGCAACTAATTCACAACGCCGCTAGTAAAGATGTAGATGTCCAGCATCGCAGTAAGGGCAGTCGCACACATATCTCGTCTTCCTGTTGCGCAGAGTCACTTCCTGAGGTCCGGAGGCTGAATAATCCAGATGGCGGTAAACAAATCGCAATTCGTTGTCCCTATGTTCGACTGTGAAATTTATTTCGTCGCAGCTATCGAAGAGGTAGTGAAGTTTTTGGTGCACCAAACAGTCGACCCGCAAATGCAACTCATTTTTGAGTGCTTGATCTATGGCGAGCTTGTTTTTGAACCGTGCAAGGGAACCAGTAGGTTCGGATGTGTGAAACGCTTGAAAAGAAGTGAGCTTGACACCGTGAAATTTCTGCCTTGCGAGAGAAAGAGCTCTCATTCGTCGACCGTCCATCTTGACGGCAGTGAAGAGCGTCACGACGGTGGTGCCTCGATTACACACCCTCGCTCGACCGAAGTAGTCTATGATCACCGGCGCCGACTTCGTCGGTTGGCCGAGGCAAAACCAGACACACAGTTTTTTATGCAACTTGTCCAACGACGCCCACTTAAGTTTCTCACATAAAATGTGCCATGCTTCAACCATCTTAGAAGTTTGGACGGGTTCCTCTTCGACGGATTCCCTCTTCAGAATTGACTCCACCCTGATAGGGTATGCCTGTACATCCTTCATTAGAGTGTACAAGTACCAAAAGTTCGACCCTACATCACGACAAATCCGAAGTTGTCCTTCTTCCGCACTTTACCACAAAGGGATTTCCCCGTCCGGGGCAACATCATCTTCTAGGTGCCGGTAGTCACGGTCCAGACCAGATCGTCCAATGTCTTCCCAAATGTTCTTCGACAAAATGATTAGATCGACATCCGACGCTAAGGACTTCCTACTCTGCGACGAAGTCCCGATATCCATTCTGCATCAGTGGAGAAACGCAAGGAAGCGCGTCAGTTGTGATTCTCGCAAGTGCATAAGCAAAAATTCCAGGAATGTTATATGCATGAAAGGGTTCGATAATTAGTAATTGGTTCGCACATCACAAGAGAGCGCAAGTTTTCTAACCGCCGTCTAATGCCGACTTATTTTCTACACGTCATTCATGTGGGTCGATAAGTGAGAGTAGATTCGCACTTCGCAAATCAGTGCAAATCCTGCAACCGCCGACGACGATTGGAAAATAAATGACGGTAGATTCACACTTCACAACTGAGCACAAGTCCTGCAACCGCCGCTCAACATCTTCAACACGTCCTTCATGTGGAACGGTCAGACTACTCTCTTATTGGGTAGAACGGTAAGACTACTCTCTTGATCAGCGCAAGTCCTGCAACGATGGCGTCAATGAACGGCGAGGTCGTCCTATGAGTACAGCAGCAAAGTGCGAACTAACTCGGAGTTATCTCACATAGCAGGTCATGGCGGCTGGTGTCCATCCTCACAGTAAGGAAAGTCGTAGATCTGTCTCCGCCTACCCCCTACGAATTCCAATGTTTGGACACCCGAACGGTGATGCGAAACTTTTCGTAGAGTGTAGTCATTGTTGTTGTCCTTGTGTTCCAAAGTGAATAATATGTCGTCACACAATCCGAAAAGGAAGTGAAGTTGGGCATGCACCAAACAATCAACCCTTTGATTCAACTCTTTTGTGAGCGAAGGATCTATTTCGAATCGTTCATGGAAGCGCTCGAGAGCACCAACGGACGCGGGCTCGCGAAAGTCTTCCCTCACAAGGAAGAAAGCTCTCATTTGCTTACCACAAAGCTTGGCCGCCGTGAAAAGAGTCAGCACAGGGGTGCCACGGTAGAACAAACGAACTCGGCCATGGTAGTCCATGATCACAGGAAAACGCAGCTGCAGCTTCACGATGCAGTACCATGCGCAAAGTTTAGCATGTTGCTCGTCCATACAACCCCACTCTTGTTCGAAGTGCAGCGACTCCCAGTCATCTACCATATCCTCGACGTCCATCTTCTGCTCCTAGCTGGATGGAACTTCCAAAAGTTGGACTTCTTCTAAACTCCAGTAGAGGTACCACATATTTGATCCTCTATCACGAACGATTGTAGTTTGTCCATCAACAACACGTGTTTTGGGTGCAATGTAACCATCGAGGCCGACCCTAGCTTCGATATGCAGATAATCGCTATCAAGAGTGAGCGTTTGTTGTGCCCAAATGCATTTGTTCATGATGATAAGATCCGTGTCCACATTCTCGATCGAAAAGGAATACTCGCTTGCGTACGACGAGGTTTCGTAGGACGTTGTCTCATATACAACGTCGAACGATGGTGTGTCGTCGTCATGCATCCTGCAGAACAAGAAACTGGAATTAGTTTGCAGTTCACGTCTCGTCATTATCTTAGCGGATATCGTAGCTACCAAATCCGAATCAGTTCTTATTTATCTAAACGGGCACGTCGGACGGACCGGAAAGACAACCGTCCCCCAAGGCCACAAGCGCTTTCTCGCATCGTCATGCATCCTGCAGGACAAGAAACTGGAATTAGTTTGCAGTTCACGTCTCGTCATTATCTTAGCGGAGTTCGTAGCTACCAAATCCGAATCAGTTCGCATTTATCTAAATGGGCACGTCGGACGGACCGGAAAGACAGCCGTCCCCCAAGGCCACAAGCGCTTTCTCGCAAACGGATGTCGGTATTGCAAGGCCTGTCACGAATTTGCTCTCATCCGTACCTTTGCGAAAAGGTCTTCTCCAAGAATAAGCCACGGTTTCGGCGCGTTGCCATTATTCCTCGTCCGAAGTGGAAAGTTTCCACCTCTTCGTCCAAGCGCCGGAGTACCTTTCGCGAAGATCGGACTAGTGACCTGTAGGCACCCACCGCTGTATACATAAACAACCGAAATGCGGTGAGGAACAGTCGTCCACAACCTCAGACTGTGCTCTGCCAACCCTGAACGGGACACCTTGAGACAGTTCCTCATCAGGCGGCCTAACAATCAGAAAATCACGTTGGTTTATATGGCGCCGAGGGTCAAAGTCCACTTTTGGACGGCCCGCCCTCGGTCCTACATATGTCAGCGAAGCATCTGGCGAAGGAGGGTCGGTTTCTTGAACTTCCTCCACAGTTTCGACTGATTGTGGCCAAAAGGTGTGAGGGTACATCTCGGGCTCGTCCGCCCCGAGGACATCCTCTTCCTCACCCACTTCCGTCTCCTTCTTCTTTTGCTTTTTGGATCATATCGTCCGCCTCGACGAAGATTGCTTTCCAGTAAGACAAAGCATCCTCCCGCTTGTCGACCTCCTGCTTCCTATATGTCTGCCACATGTGTCTATGCTGTTCGAGGACGTCCAAAAGTTTTTGGACACTGTCACGAGCCATCCGAAAATCGTCTTTGACTACACGGGGAATAATACATGGCTGTGGAGGGGAGGTAGGGCCTGCATACTGGCCATCAACAACCGGGAACCAGTGGACTGGTCTGCCTTCCGGCATCCATTCCGCATCGGTACAGTACTTCTTGTACACCATGATGCGACTGCCGTCACACATGAAGAATTTGAAGAGGTGCGGTTTCGATATGCCGACGATGGTTCAATCGACGTATCGATCCACTACCCGGCGCCAATTGGCAATATGATCGACCTCAATGCACTTCGGCGGTGTCTTGTGCGACAACTCGATAAGCGAGAACAACTGCGTCATGGTGTAAGCATCGTTGTCCTTCAATTTTTTCGAGAAAACACTAAAAGTCGCGTCAATGTCGGTATGCGTGTGGCCAACGAGCATGAACCCCACTTCGACATCTTCAAAAATCCCGAATTTCACCAGAAGAGAGGCCAAACATATAAGGTATTGGTTTTTGTTTTCCCTCCAACAATTGTCCGCCTGGATGTGGAGGTGGCGTGGCCATTTCTGTCCCGACGCCTGCAACTCCAATGGAGTCCGCATAACGCACGTCATGGTGCCATCGGAACCGTGCGCATAGAAAGGCAAATACGTGTACACATAAATGGACAGTTTCCTGCCGTGAGTTACGACCGCGGTCAAGTTCGTTTTCATCATCATGTCGTGTCGATGATCCTTGGAGTAATTATACATGCCGATGTGAGGAATGGTTGTCTTTTTTTGATCCATTCCATCCACTATAAGGCAGAGGTATTCCGCGGGGTTAAGAATGGAACGAAGTTTCCAGTTAGCGTAATCCGCACGGTGAGCGACCTGATCTAGTTGGTGTTTGCGGTGCTTTTCATCGAAATCCCGACGGTCACGAAGGAGGAAGGCGAAGGCGAACGCACTCGCCACACTTTGTGAATGAGTTGGACTTGGGAAGGTCGGCATGCCACAAGTACTTCCTCCATATGGAGTAGAAGACTTGATCCGAAACGACGGTCTGACCCGCCGCTTCCAAGTCCGCCTTGATAGACTCATATACAAGGAGCTTTGTGAAATAAGCACGGAGCCTAACTTTGGGTCGTTGTGAGGTCCCCCTCACAACCATTTCATTAGGTATAGCATCTCCATGTTCTTCCATGAACCTTGTCACAAGAGCCAGCATGCTCACATACTCCGGTCTCAGGTTCAACAATCCCCATCGACCATGACGGTCACGGACGACCCCGTCCGACTTGCACTTGCTATAACGACGAAATGTGTTTCGACATATCCCTATTATTTTGCATCAACCGGCGATGCACACACGGCGTTTGCACTGCACTGGTTGGACTTTTTCCAGACCGCAGTCGAGGATAGTGAAATTGTCGAGGGTTTGCATCCACCACTCGATCCTCCTTTCGAGGGACATTTCGTAATAGGCTTCGCGCACCGGTTTGATATCGCAATGGTCAAGACCCGAAGACACTTCTTCTTACAACATTTGTACGTCGGGACGAGCGCAATGTTAGTTTCATTCAATCGACTTTTGGCCCTCTTCGAATGCTCTGACCTTCTAACCGGCCTATTTTTTCGATTGTATCTTCTCCTTTCTCCAGGTAGGGGATGGGACAAAACTTGAAGGACTGCTTCGGGAGTTCCAGGTTGGCTTTTGGTCGGGGACCTATGTGCTACACCAATTTCGATCTGCCCGTGGGAGCGGTTCTCGACAAATCAGATTGGGAGGATTCCAATGAACTGTAGAAATCTTTGTCTACAAAACCAGTCTGCCAATTTTCCATTGCACCCGTCGCTGTCATCGACGGAGAGCCAACTATTCCGGCTTCACATGCAATTTTCTTACCTATCTTTGCACTTCCACACGCACGTACCGTTGCGTGGTCCCTATCTTACCCGTTTCTACCAAATGCACCGCACTGTTCCCGATCAGATCCGTTTCTATCGGGCGTACCGCAGAAGTCTGTGTCCACCAACGACCGACTGTAGTAAAATGCTAGGGGTTGGGTAACTTCAATGCTTTCTGGCAGTCTACCCGCTATTCTCACGAGATCTGATCCAGTCGTTTCGGACACACCACAGAAATCTGTTTCCACGAATATCCACCCACCGGAAAATGTCTCGACATCCCGAACACCCTCACTACCGGGGATTAGCGCTGTAGATACACGCTGACCGTCGGGAATGTCGGTAAAGCGAACAAAACGACGTCGGGCGAACGTCGTAGACGAGCCTAAATGATTCGTCAGAGTCAACATCGAGAACTCCCTTTTCAAACCGCAATGCCGATCAGAGGGAGCTTTTGGGCTGCTGTCACAAGAACTACGTTCTCGAACATCGTCTTCTCCGTGTTGTCGTGACGGTGGCGGTGGCGTGACACAGTGGACGGATTGGACAACCATTTGAACAGACGATTCACACGGAAACTGTACAACAAGAAAATCATGTCAACGTATGACGAGGTCAGGGAAATAAACAAGAGGGAGCAAACTGACATTTCAAATATTCATCACAAAACAGTGGGACAACAATATTTGAATCCATATCGTTTTGTCGGACCCTGATGTGAGGCGCAAGTGGTATCTCAAGTCCGACTCCTCACCCACTCGTTCAGTGTGCAAGTGGTTTGGATATGTCCGAGTAAACTCGCACTTTTTCAAGCGAGAGTACAAATGCGAGCTGATTCAGACTTATTCAACGTACAGTAAGAAATTAAGTTCATGGTCGGAACAAGACCGAACACAAGTGCGAGTCGATTCGGTGTCAGGCGGCCACAAGCAGTGCGCCGCCTGAAATCTACGGGTTTGAGACTTGGGCGCAAAGATGAGTCTGAGTTTTGACGGTACTCTTGTTAGACCAGGCAGCGGAGATTAGGGGAGCTCAGAACGCCCTTGATTTCGGGCGCGCTGAACCTTACGGGTAACCCTCAAAGATGGCGAGATGGGTGGTCGCACTCGGCACATCAACGGACCGTCATTTCTGACCGTTCAGAGGGTTAGACCCGGATTGCCTTGCCGCGGAGAGGCATCGCGAGAACTGACCTCGCAGCCACATTTTTTGCGGCATACGACCGGGGCCGAAATGGGGCCTCAAATTTTCGTCTATTTTAGTACCGTAATTAAAGATGGGGAAAAGGGATTACGACCAGTAGGGGAGAAGGGAAAAACATAATATCCCTTAATTTCTTTACTTTTTTACGGCATTTAATTCAAGGGAGAATACTCTTGCTATTTTATGTTCCCGGCAATGAAATTAAAAACATAGAAAAAGATTAAAAAGGGTAAAAGAGAAAAGAAACAAAAGTAATTCGGCCATTTATTTAAATTATCTCGGAATTTAATTTTGGAGAACTTACAGTTGATTTACTATTTCCGACAATAGAATTAAGGAAAGGGGAGTATGATGAAAAACGACGGAAGGGACGGGAACCCATGACCATTGGGAGATTGGCCAAATTTCGCCTCGATTACACGCCATCAGCTCTGACTCCGGATTAATCATTTTCCCCGGATTCCAACAGTTCTCACTACTGCCGATGGTCGAGGTTCCCTGCGTCGTTCTCCCTGGTTTGCATGATTACTAACAACACTGCAATTGGGATAATCTGAGGGCGGGAGTCATGTGGACGGCATGGGAATGTGCTGCCATGGGTTGACAGTATGAAATTTGGCTTGGTACGGATACGTGGCTCGGAGAGATTCGGTATTGTTACGGACTGGCTACATCTTACGGTACCCGGCGTGTATCTGGTTCGGTATGGCCTCGACGTCAGTTTGTTTCAGGGTTGGGGCCGCTATGGTGACTTGCACTGTAGTGATTTATGTTCAGGTTCGGAACCTTGACGGCAGTATACTTCAGGGCTAGAACCACTACAACGGTCTATTTCAGGATCAGGACATCACGGCGACTTGTTCTCAACTGAAGGACCACTCTCGCGGCTCATATCAGGTTCGGAGCCACCGCCGTGATCTATTACAAGGTTCGGGGCCTTGGCGGCGGCTTGTTTTCTGGTCCGGACCATTCCGGTATTTGTATCTGGTTCGGAACCGGCACCGTGGGTAGTTTTCAGATCCGGAATCATCACGGATATTTATTTCAGGCTCGGTAAGAGCCCGACAATGGAGCGTTTCAACTTCTATTACTGGTTCGGCATCAGCGTGGAAAAATGCCACAGTTTTATTCTTGGGTCCACTATATGCTCGATGAATCGGGCATGGATTATCCGGTCGGGCCGTTGTAACCTGAGATTCTGAAATTTTGGCCGAGGCTCTATCCATTGAGGCGGATTCGCTGGAACCTCGACCTGGAGCGGGTACTCCCGGGGGGGGGCCTTTGAATGAGCTGGTACCGTCACTATAGCGACGCTGTAAGCCCTAGAGGCTGCGGTTTTGCACTGGAGGCGACGTCTAGCCAAGCCTGTTAACGGATGGGGTCCAGTCCCCTCGGTCTGCCGTGGCGTGAAAAGAGAAACGGCCTGCATATAGCCAGAGGAGGACATGCAGAAGGGGATGGTATGCAAGGTGTACCTGGCGCCCAGCGCAGGGGGATGCAGGCAGGTCAACACATTGAAGCGCAAGCAACCATGGGGGAACAATGTGCAAGGCGTACCCGCAATACCTAGCTTAGGGTGGAAGCATCGAGGTGCAGACTGATGCACGGGGGATGAGGAGAGAGGACTCAGGGATTGCATGGGAGGTGTGCCCGGCGTCAGCTGTTGCGGAGCCTTCCAAGCACGGGGGAGACGTGTCGACGCTCAAGCGGTTACTCGCGTGTGAAAGGGAGAGTGAGAGAGAAGAGGACTGCACAGCGGGAGCGAGAGACTGCGTGTGAGAGTGAGAGAGGGAGAGTGGACTAAGTGAGAGAGGGAGAGCGGGTGAGCGGTGTATGGAAAGGAGACCTGGCGGGAACAGCCTTCTTCAGCCGATCAAGTACTCCTGCTCCTGGGAGGTGCGGACGGTAGAACAGCCAATCAAGCATTTGACACTCCCGCTGTTGGCGGGTGCGGTCACTTTCGCAGAACAGCCAATCGAGCATTTCACATTCCCGCTGTTGGCGGGCAATCAGGGATTCCACATTCCCGCTGTTGGCGGACAATCAAGGATTTCATATTACCACTGAAGGTGGGCCACGGTTCTGCCATTACCGCTTTCGGACAGCGCATCCCTTGGCACTAGGTAAGAAATCAGAAACTGAGAAATGTGCCTTGTCTGAGCCAGCGAGCCCTTCAGAGACGCAAGTGAACTTAGAAAATGATTACCGATGTACCATGCAAGGATGGTGAACAGATTGGCAAGGCTCTAATTGAACTAGAATGTAGGCTTGATCTGCCATTCTGATCTGAAGTACTGCCAAGATAGGGAGGTTGTGCACTACAGACTTGGCCCTTGCTTTGATTTTGCCCGACCAGAATGCTTATGGGACACATTCAGGGATGAGCCACGAGCACCACGACGGCAAGTGAAGAAAGGGGTGAGATCAGAAACGAGCTAGATCCAGTGGCCTGGTGCTCAAGTGTTCTGCAGGTCAGCCAATGAACTGTATCCGCTGCTAGCGGAAACGAGCCAGTTCCAGTGGGTTGGTACTCAAGTGTTCTGCTGGCCAGCCAACCCACCGATCACGTAATCTAATGTTCAGCTGGCAAGTGAACTGGTACGTGCAACTCTGAAATGAGAGGGAGTGTGCAGTGAGAGAGAGAGAGTATGCAGTGAGAAAGAGAGGGAGGGTCTGTTTTTTATTTATTATTGTTATTATTTTATTTTTTTTAATTTAATTTAATTTAATTTTATTTTATTTTATATATATATATATATATATATGTATATATTTTAAATTGAAGATAGGACTACTGCTGAATCGCTCCGAACGAGCACAGTGATTGAGCCGTGATTATGAAATACTGCTGAACTACTCTAAACGAGCCCACTGATTGGGCCGTAATTATGAGACTGTTGTTGAACTACTTACTATTTTGAAAATGAGATTATGCCTGGCTCGCTCTGACCGAGCCCACTGGTTGGCTCATACTATTTTGGAAAAGGACTACGACACTTCCACAAATGAGCATGCTGTTGGCTCACAACTGGCTCACATTAATAGTGCACGCTGGTTGTCTTGGGAGATGCATACCCCATAGGGACACAATACCATAAATCCGTGAGGGTTGTGCTTGCAATGGGATCAGCTATCCCTCAAGTGGAAAATGACAGCCATATCCCGCATGTGAAAATGACAGCCATATCCCGTTGCTGATGGGATCAACTATCCCGCAAGAGAAAATGACAGTCATATCCCGCTGCTGATGGGATCAACTATCCCTCAAGTGATAAACGACAGCCATATC
>BFEA01001139.1:75411-93229 GCA_003427395.1 Chara braunii
GTCTAATCAGCTTCTTCCTGCTCACGGAGATTGATAAGTTAATTGAACTTATGCCTAGTAAGCTACAAAAGGGAACACTCAAACCAACTAAAGTGAGCGTGTGACAGGCAGCACAAGCCCCGACACGCCCTGGTCGCTGAGGACCTCGGAAGCGGGCGCGGCGAGTGACAGGCGTCGTTGCCCTTGGCTTCAGCGAGCGGTAGGCGGCCCCCTCCACGGGTTTCCTCACATCGGGATTATCCACTAAACAGCGAGAAATTTCAAGTGCCAAAAAATTTGCACTTCACAGGAACATTTCGATTACGCCGTGCAATAAGAAATTGCCTTCGTGGTTGGTTCAGTGGCGAGTTAACTCGCCAATACAAAACGACTTCATTCTTTTGGGCCAAGAAGAGACGTGAATTATCGACTAAAGAGGAACAAATTTAGGGGGATGGATGGTTGAAGAGCAAATAAATTCGCACTTGCAAACGAGCATTTCCATTATGAAATTGGGGCTTGTGGACTAAAAAGTCAAAAATTTGGGGGGATGGTTGGTTGAAGAGCGAATAAATTCGCACTTGCAGACGAACATTTCCACTATGAAACTGGGACTTTTGGACTATAGAGTAAGAAATTTAGGGGGATGGTTGATTGAAGAGCGAATAAATTCGCACTTGCAAACGGGTATTTTCATTACGAAACTGGGGGTACAAGTGCGAGTTAATTCTGACCTATGAACTAAACAGTGACAAATTAAGGGGTTGGTTGGTTCAAGAGCGAATGAATTCGCACTTGTAAACGAGCATTTCCATTACAAAACTGCGGGTACAAGTGCAAGTTGTTTCCGGCTTGTTCTGCGTGTAGTACGAGCCACAGATCGTCGCAAGAGAGAAATAGGGAAAGATTGCGTGCTATTTTTTAAGATGGACAAAGATTGCGAAGCGATGGGCAGAAGGCGCATCAATGAAAATACATGGAGAGATATGGCGCACCGAATGACAGAGATGGCGCACCAAGAGAGATGGATGGAGTCACAGTCTTCCCCCGAATACAACGTCCGGTCAATACAGCTGAATTCGGGTCATCTTTCAGTCTAAAGACAATTGTAATGAAAGTGCATTCTATATTCCGGGGAAGAAGGTGGATGGCGCAGGAAGGGAAAGAGATCGCGAACTGATTGGGAGGTGTGCCGCAGCGAGAGAGAGAGATTGCGCACCGATGGAGAAACATGACGCAGCAATGGAGACAGCAGACGCAACGATGGTTAGCGATAGCACAACAATGGAGAAAGATGGCGCACCGAAGCAGATAGATGACGATGGAGATAGATTCGGAAAGATAGCGCAGCGATGGAGATAGATGACGAAGGAGATAGATTAGGAAAGATAGCGCACCGAAGGAGATGGATGACGAAAGAGATAGATTAGGAAAGATACTGCAGCGATGGGGATAGATGACGAAAGGTCGGTAGAGATCGCGCATCGGTGGAGAGAGATAGAGAGAGGACGCTCAACAATGGTTAGCGATGACGCAGCGATGGAGAGACAAGGCACAGCGATGAACAAGATTTGCTATTGCACAACATCAGTTCCACTGAGTTAAACCTTCGTTAAGCATACCTGTCACCTGTTTCGTGCGATTCCACAATGCTGGGCGGCTGCACCGACGACGGCCGAACAACAACAAGACAATGGCCATGACGGGATCGTGCGGGAGATTGTGAGGCGATGGAGAAAGAAATCACGCAGCGGTGCGGTGGAATAACACTCGCCAGGGCTTCGATAGCGATGGCCAGCGCTGCGGTGGAGAGCAATGGCGCACAAGTAGAGAGCGATGGTGCACCGGTGGAGAGCGATGGCGCGGCGATGGAACGCGTTAAAATGCAGCGATAGGCGTAGCGATGGCAGCGATGGAACAACGATAGCGATTGCACAGCGATGGCACACCGGTGGAGAGCGATGGCGCAGCGGTGGAGAGCGATGGCGCAGCGATGGAACAGCGATAGCGATGGCAGCGATAGCGATAGCGCAACGATGAAACCAACATTGCGATGGCAGCTATGGTACCAGCGTTGCCATGGCGCAACGATGGCCAGCGCTGCAATGGGAGCGATGGCCATTGTCAGCACTGCGATGGTCAGGCGAGCGCGCCGGCTGCGATGGGGGATATAGCTTTGGGTCGCGATGGCGATGAGCTAAGCGCATCGATGGCGATGGTGCATGGCGAGCGTTGGCGATGGCGATGAGCTAAGCCCATCGATAACGATGGTGCATGGCTAAGCTCATCGATATCGAACGCCGTTGACATTTGCAAAATGTCCGAATGACAGCGACACCGGAACTTATAGATTTTCTGGTGTTTTTGACCTCGGCGCACAACGAATCGCCGCGCCTCGGCGGGAAATAAACCGTCGCCTGGACTCGGCGCACAACGAACCGCCTCGGCGCACAACGAATCACCGCACCTTATAGATTCTTGCGCCTGACCTCGTGCGTCGGATCATGTCGATCGACGGTCCAGATTACAACTGCGAAAATGACATTGCCAGGCCCTTGTTTTCGGGAACTATCACATCATTGCACGCCGGAGTAGACGAAGATTTTGGGACCACTGGCATAACAGTGGCTCCGTTCATCTGCGCGGTTGAAAATTGTTGATCGATGGCTGATAATTTCCTGAACCCCTTACCGTTTATAGGCCCTGGCGTTTTATGGGCCCAGGGGTGCGATACGCGAATCAATTCGGCCCCACCTTGATGGCGTTTTATGGGCCAAGGGGTGCCATATGCGAATCGATTCGGCCCCACCTTGATCCCGACGTGAGGCCTGCTGCAACAAAGTATAAAAGGCGTTGCAGCCCTCGAGTTATCGCTTTTGTTGGCGCTCCACAGATCAAGTCGCGCTATCGCTTCCACGCGCGTTCTCATATTTGGTCTTCAGCCCCCCCCACCTTCCGCCATAGCTCGCTCACTCTTCGCTCCTCAGTCTTCGCTCTTCCTAGCTTAATATCCCTCCACCATACCTGGTTCGGTGATTGGTTGCTCGCTCAACGCACAACGAAGGTAAAATCATATAACTTGAGTTGTCCTATTCTGTGTCCAACGTCCGAACACATTCCCAGATACCCTGTCTGTACCTGCAGCATATAATGCCGCAGCCGCGTTCTTTTTAACCCCGAATCAATTCCCGGTTTTGTTGTTTCGCCAGTGGACGTGCTCTTATCTCTTTTCTCCACCCTCCACCTCCGTCCGCCATAGTCGATCTGCGTTTCGCAGCTCGATTTCCTTTCGCCATATATATATATATATATACATATATATAGAGAGAGATATATTGCGTGTCAGTTCGCAGTTTGCGACGTACAGTGTTCGAGGAGTGACAACTGCGAGGTTATTCCCAGTTTTCCCAAGGTTAGACACATATTTCATTAAAGGCAGTTCTTTATTTCCACAAATGCGAGTTAGTTCGCACTTTTTGAGCAACACTACTGGAGAGTTGACAACCCAACCCGTGCGGCTTTCAGGTCTTCAGTTCCACAATTCCGAGTTAGTTCGTACTTTTCCCTAGTCCTGCGCATCGCCATTATTGTCTTGTCTACAGAACTGCGAGTTAGTTCGCACTTGTCGAAACCCTTCGCAATTGTCGATAAACCAAGACTTCAGTTCCACAATTCGGAGTCAGTTCGTACTTTTCCGTTGTACTTCGGGTTGCAATTGTCGTCCTGTCAACAGAAGTGCGAGTTAGTTCTCACTTGTCGATTCGCACTTGTCGATAAACCACATCTTACTCGTTTCGTGCGTCTTTGAGGTCTTCAGTTCCACAATTCCGAGTTAGTTCGCACTTTCCCCTAGTGCAGCGGGTTGCCATTGTTGTCTTGTCTACAAAACTACGAGTTAGTTCACACTTGTCGACACCCTTCGCACTTGTCGATAAACCACATCTTACTCGTTTCGACGGCATCTAGTTGGGTCGCAATCTTTCCGAGCAGTTATCGTCTTCCCTTCGAACTTCTGTCTTTCCTATCCTTCACCCGATTGTTGTGACTTCGTGTGCATTTCGAACACCTATCTCTTACGTCCTTTTCATCCTCCATTTCGTTAAGTCCGAGTTAGTGCGCACTTCGCTTCTGTAGTGGTCTGGGGTTGGGCGTATTAGTCGTCCGAGTTGGTCTGAGGTTGGGCGTGCTAGTCAACGGGTGGGAATACAATGGCGTCTGCAAAGAACACATCCACATGTGTTGGACCATCTGCCCCCGGGGAGGGACGACCTGTACAACAACCTACTCCTCAGTATATGCACTTAAAGGGAGCACAATGGTTTTTGGACTTCGTTGTTTAGGGGGACCTTTTTGGGCCAGCTGTTTTCATGCGACCCACTTGCTTTACAGACGCTGGGGGAGCGGTCAACGTTGTTCCTCTCGGTACCGTCGTCTCGTGCGCGAAGACTCCTGGAGGTTTGCTCAAGCTGCACACTAACGGCATGTACGACGAGTGCAGACTGCCTATCAGAGGTGTTAAAGGTGTGCTGGTGACCATCAAGAGTTTCGCGGGGTACGGCTCGAACATGCCGTTGTGCTCTCACTTCAAAGGCCTTTACGATGGCGGCAGCAAGCGTCTTCCATCGCCAGAGCAATATCTCAATCTCGCGCTGATGGTGCCGAAAGAACGTCCAGGTCTTCCGCCAGAGCATGTTTTCCGGCTTCTGCCACCCCGTGAGGGGTCGTCCGGCTTGGCTCAAGAAACTCCAGGTACGGCAGTGGGGTGCAGGAGTCCGATTCAAGACGCTGGGGGTCGGGTCAAGGGACGCAGCGTTCACACGCAGGTCGGCCCGGATGCTCCTAGGAACACGTCAGACTTGGATTCTTAGGGTACAGGGACTCAACGGGTCGGTACTCCGAAACTTATCAAGGTCCGCTGCGGCGCCGACACGTATTCGCTTCGAGATGAGACGAGAAGAGATTCAAGCAGATCGGGGCTAGATGTTGGAGGGAATGAGGCTGAAGGGATGGGCGTTGTCCGCGAAATCTCTGGCGGGGAGCAGACTCCCTCGGAGAAGAAGAGCGAGCGATAGAGGATGGTGCGACAGGAGGTGGCGGAAGGAACCCTCCGCATGAAGAGGATGAGAGGAAAAACGGAGGCGGTGATGGGCGGGGATGGAGGTGGCGACGGAGAACGTGCCTCGGGAAAGAGGCCGATGAAGGAAGAGGGTGCAACGGCAAGTAAGAAAGCGAGGAGGCCCGGCGGTTTGACCATCCGCGAAGGATAAGCCGCGGGTGGAGGAGATTCGGCTGATCCAGGCGCTGTGGCCGCGAGAGAACCTTTAGGAAAATTGAAATGGAAAGTGGCAGCTGAAGAAGCAATTGACAGAAGAAACCTCGAAGGCAGAAGACCGCTGAGGCGGCGAGCGGTGGCGAAGGGCCTGTCGGTCAGGAGTGCGAGGAAGCGGCAGCGTTCTGGCTCGGAACGATGTCCGTGAAATCGTGGAGAAGGAGCTCCCCGTCCAACTGCTCATCGACCCCAGGAAGGTCTGCGACATCCTGCCTTGGGAAAGATATTACAACCACCGCAGTCTAAGTGGCGAAACTGTGGACGACATCAAGGATGCGATGCTGAGTCAATTCCGCGAGAAAAAGGGGAAGATCTGGACGAGAAAACCTCTGGTTTTGACACCCATCTACAAGCCGGTGACGCGTAGGCCGGAGCAAGCTGACAGGGTTCACAAAGATGTCTTCAAGCCAAAGGACAAGGACAAGTACTACTATTACCCTGTTAACGGACAACACACCGTGGCTGTTGTGAAGGAGTTGGAGGGTTAGCCAATATTCGTATTGTGGAAGATGCACTCGTGGCCGGCGAGAGTGGTGTGGTTCTCCGACCGAGATTTCGCGGGCTATAGGCTGGTCAGTCTCAACGAGAACACGAGACACAAGAGGTCCAAGCAGCGATCGCAGAAGGCCGCGTTCTTGGACATGCGGGAGGCATGGGAGAAAGAAGGAAGGTCGATGGCCATTCAAGGGAACCCTTCCGGCAAGGAGGCCGAAAAACAAAAGTTTATCGATTTCCAAACGCTGATTTTGGCAAAGAGTCCGAACGAAGCTCACTGGTCGTTGGCGGAAAAAGATTTGCCGCTCGCCGACACGGAGTATTTCGCTGCCGTTGGCAATGCATTGAGGCAGTGGATGCCGCTCGTGACGGCCGGTGATGACATTTTCCGGAAAGCCATGGAGTTCTACGCGAAATGGGCGGAGGGGAAGTTGTTGGGTGGCGACGACAAGACGCCATTGTCGAGGCCGGGCAAATACATGCTAGACAAATCTCCAGGTCTGCAAGCAATGCCGGAAATGGGCTCGAAAGGGGCGGCTGGTGAAACGAAGATGGGGTGGCTTGTCCGGGTACCTCCTCCTCCTACCAAAAAGAAAACGCAAGCGGACGACAAGTTTTTCGTGGTCATGAAGGAGCCAGACATGTTCTGTTGGCAGTGTCTCGCCGACATGACCGATGTCGAGAAACTGTCGATCCTTGACGACATTCTCGTGCTAAGGGGAGTGTTCGTGCAATCCGCGGGCGGCCATCTAAAGCGTCAGCATAAACCTGGAATTAAAGACATGGTCGCGACGAGGAAAGTGGACCGTGTGATGCTCCGTACGTTCCACTACATCTTGTTCCTTGAAACCGAGGAGAACAAACGTGTTTGGCACCACGGGAGCCCATTTTTTCGGACCGAGGGTAAGCTTCAGGAGGAGTTCGGGCCGCAGGGCCTCACGAAACAGGTGTGGGTCGAAATGCGAAAGCATTTCCAGGGCGCGGTGGAGTACGTGAACACTTGCAAACGTACTCTTCCGCACGAGGAGTCCATCGACGACGAGAAGAGATTGTACGATGATGACAGATTCCCTAAATCTTCCGAAAAGTCTGTCCGTTCCATCTTGCGACGGACGGAAGAAGAAGTTCGAGACACGATCAGGGTCAGCAGGGATGTGAGGCACATCAAATGGCCGGACCTCAACCAGGTGACCAGCCTTATTCCTTTCGCTTTCCTGGCTTCCCAAGCTCACAGTCATGTCACTGCGATCCATGAGGTTGTGCGACATTACGTGTGCAACCTGTACGTCCTCGATTTGTGTGATGCCACACTTCTCACAGACTGGCGAGAAGACGATTTCGCCAACTTGCAAGGCCTTCTACAAACACTTTCGCCAACGCACTGGGCACTTGTGATCTTTTTCCCCTCTCGTTGGGAGCTCAGTTTCTTGAAAGGCAAGGCCAGGCTTAGCGTCCATCACGTCAGGACAGGGAAGTGGGTATGTAATGCACAAAAGCATGCCAATGTCGGGGAAGACAGTATGCTGGTTGAGGAGTGTGACCGCGTGTACGTGATTTTTAATGGCGAGAAGCTGGAAGACAACACATTCGCAGTCTACTCGGCCAGTAGCCTGACAAAGGCTTCCCGTGCTCATGGTCCAAGTCCGGCCAAACACAAGGTGATGGGCTGCTTGAAAGCTGTCTGTTCGTCGGACCCATTAGGACAGGTTGTGGCGTATTTCGACGTGGCGGAAGAGGAAAGGTTCTCTCGTAGCATGTGGGAGGACGGCGGCGTGACAAGTTCTCAAGGACCTGCTTACGGGGAGATGAAGCAGAACCCATCCCTTCTACTTGGTCTACTCGAAAACTTTTGCAAACCTGGTCAAACTGTTTTTTTCTTTGGGAAGGCGCATGCGTATGTCGTGTGGGAACTCCTGCGCACCGGTCGGAACGTCGCCGCGTTGGAGACGGAGGCGAAGATGATCGATTACCTTCACGAGTTCGTGAAGGCACGCGTTGCAGACACTCGCAATGCTTGCGAGTTTGTCCAGACCACCAGCGAACGAAACTGGGATCCCAAACGAGACATGTATGGGAAATTGCCGGGGAACAAAAGGACGGACGTTTGGGACTTCCTTTTCGGACCCAGACCGCCTGGTCCGACCGACCTCGAATACAGTCGACGAAGAAACCTAGTGTTCGCTGTGCTCAATGGGTACCACAGTGCACCCAGGGAGTCTGTCTCGCACTTCCTGAGAAGGCTGGAGCACGTTTACTTCACGTTGGCCGAACCTCTCACTCTCAAAAACTACAAGTCACAGTTTGACGAGGAGGACCCTTTCGACGCTAAAGACATGGAGGAGCTGAGCAACTCCAAAACCTTCGATTTCGAGTCCATGCCACTTCCTCGGGTGGTTGGACAGGTTGGTGATGAAGAGGAAGGTGGCCCTCGGAGATATAGCACGTCCCCGAACCAGTCGACGACCAATCGTCTAATGACGGGGAGGAAGAGAGAGACTATGATCACAAACCTTGTGACAGGGTCCCTGTGGACCATTACACCTGGCAGAATGACAGACTCTACTTCTTCGGCAAGCATCACCGGTTCACGTCGGAGGATGTCTGGGGACACAACGTGGTCTGGCACCCGAGGATATTCCAACCTGCTGTGAGGAATGAAATATGGGTCATGGCAATAAAGGAGGCCGATGGCAAGCGGAATGGACTGAAGAGACTGGGAGCGGGTGCATTTATGAGAAAGGCAAGAACTGCTCTGGTGGAGCATTTGAGTCTCATGAACCCCGAGAGGAACGATCAGGATGTCGATGCGTATGCAGAACACAAGCTACATGAGTTGTACGCCAAAAACATGTTGGAGTTTCGAGCGCCTTTCTACACACTCGAAACGACACCGTCTCGTGGCATTAACTGGCGCATGCCGCAACCTCCGCCGGCCGGTCAGCATCCGTGAGGGGGTGGTGGAGGAGACGAAGGAAACGGCGGAGGTGGCGGAGGAGACGGCTCACCGTTTGCTGGAAAGGGGACGGGCGAGACATCGTCGGTTGAGAAGGCGTCCGACGGTAAGGGGTCGGGCGGGAAGGGGTCGGACGGAAAGCGTAGAATGTCTGGGAGTCCCCAGTATATATGGAAACTGACCCCCACTGCGTAGGGAGTCGAGAATCTGACATGCGAGACGAGGCCACCCTGGCGTCTGATCAAGTGTGAGTAGATTCGCACTTGTCTGCGAGGAGTTTGTTTCTCGTTGCCCAGGAGAGTCCATCCCGCCGTGCGCAGCAGAGGTCTCCTGTGCTCAACACCTTGCTCCTAAAAGAGGGCGCGTCTTCGTTTTGCCTGGAGGGCGGGATGCCTGCATTGCGAAGGAGTGAAGGTGCGACTTCCGGTTCCCTCGGCTCGGGCAACCGCCACAAACTCCGAATACATTCGGATTTGTTGTCGTCGCCCTACGCCATAAGTGCTCCTCATGCAACAGTTCCGCGGGGCCAAAAAAATGTGACGTCCTGGCCCCCGCATCTTCAGTTGGACACAGGGTTTACCCTGCTCGCCTCCTTTCTCATGTGTTGAGACTCGAGACTGGCGGTCTCGCGATGTGCTGGAAGGGCCCGCTCCAGGAGCGTTGGAGACCGGGGGTAGCGAGAATGAACGTCACATCCTGGGGAAGACGAGCGCTCTCCAAGAACGCGTGCTGTACATCGAGAAGAGGAGACTCAACGCTGGCAGTCTCACAAAGTGTCGGAGACCGGGGGTAGCAAGAGTGAACGTCATGCTTCGGAGGGTGCGTCCGTGGACATTAGCAGCGAGAGTGCAGGAGCTCCTAGGGAAACGCATGTTGTACAGCGGGGAGAGAAGACTCGACACGGGCCGGCTCGTGAAGACGTGAAGTGGCTCCACGCACGAGCGCTGGTAATCGGGACGTCCGAAGAGGTTCTGCCCAGTCGCTCGGCTGTGGCCACGACGCGAGAGGGTGTCGTTAAGGGAGGTAAGCGGACGTCCGTGCAAGCTCCCGTTCTTGGCGACGATGAAGACGAAGAAGAACCCGCGGTGGAAGCTCGAGTTCACGGCGATGAGAAAGGCGGAGAACCCGTGGTGGAAGGCGGTGAGGTGACTGTCGACATCCGGACGGATCCACAGCGGAAAGATGGTGATTGTTCACCCACCCGTTGAGGTGAAGAACAGGGTGGTCGAGCGTCTGTCCTGAGCATCGCTCGGGGAATGGTGCTTCATGAAGCCATAGAGTTGGGTGACGACTCGGCAGCCACCGAGCTGGTTAGTGACTCAGGCGTGGCCGAGATGCAGAACGTCGAATCCTCCGTGGAAGGCGGTGAGGTAGCCGTCGGCATCAAGATGGATCCAGAGCGGAAAGATCATGATTCTCCGTCCACCCGTTGCGGTGCCGAACAGGGTGATCGAGCATCTGTCCTCAGTACCGGTTGGGAAATGGTGCTTCATGAACCCATCGACTTGCCAAGCGACTCAGCTGCCACCGAGCTGGTTAGCGACACAGCCGTGGCCGAGGTCCACAACCTCGAATCGTCCGTGGACGTTGGCGCAGTGGCGCGACAGGAGGGCGAGTTCCCTCAAAGTGCTCCCGAGCACGGTAAGATTTGTGAATAGGACCACTCACATATCTGTCACTGGCCAGCTCTGTGTTCGTCCAAATTGATGTCATGGGCTAATGTACCTGTTACCACTAGTTAAAAAAAAACTTGTGGGCTATGGGTTGTTTTTTATGTTCTACAGGTGTGAGGTTGTTAATGTCCCTTCCCATGAAGCCATTAAAAGCCGTGCGCGAGAAACATCTTTCAGGGAGGTCGTTGGCCGCTTCACCGAAGAAGTCGTCAAGTGTAGGGTTGTTTAAAAGGGTCCAGATGCCTCACCTTTCCCAAAGAGCTGTCAAGGTTCTGAAGGCTTGTGGAATAGATAAGGAGGAAGGTCTGCGGAAACATTTGGCTGCGTCTATTGAGAGCGTTACTGCTTTGTCTAACGGGTCTGATGACGATGGCAAACCGGGTGTCTTGAAAGACCCGTGTCCTAAGTACATCGCGAAGGACACATTCAACAAGCAGGGATACAACTTTTCTGGGAAAAGGGCACACAATTCTTAGCCATTCCACCACGGGGTTTGTGCTCACTCCTCACACTTGTTCGTGGGTGTTTGTGCAACTGGGGTACATCATGTTTTCGCGTTCCGTTTCCTACTGAGGAGCTTAGCGCTACGGACTTGAGAATATTGCGGAATGTCTGTGGAGATTACAGCAACGGCCACGAGGTGGTGTGCTCGGTTCGCAAAGGGGTCAGTTCAATTCTGTTGAGCAGAAAAAGTCTTCAAACTCTTGTTCAGGGGGAATGGCTTTTCGACGAGGTGGTGGAGTAGTACTTGGCCTTGCTTGCCAACGCTGCGTTGCCTGGGTGTCCCTCTCTTTACATTTTCACTCTATTTTTCTATACCAAGCTCGTCCGTGGCGGCTATCGACATGATAGGGTTGCGAGATGGACAAAAGATGTGGATATTTTCTCGCACGAGATGGTCTTGATTCCCTGCCTCCTCGAGCACATCTCCACTCGGGTCATCTCTTGGGTACAACCTCAAAGTGGCGGCCCAAACCCCGAACACATCCTCAACGGGAGGCGGTGGTCGTGACCCACAAGCATCCCGCTGCCACAACTGCGCCTGCGCATCACGGTCCTCCTCGGGTATGCTGTGGTTCACCCCCTCGCATATAGCGTCTGCCTCTAGGCCACCCTCGACATCCAATATGGACTCATCCTGAGTCCACGGAACAACCAAACCTCCACCACCGCTCTGAAGAGCCAAAAGTTGCGTGTACCAACTTCGTGACCTTTGGGAATAGCAACCTGTTACGCTTCTTCGTGTGAATGCTCTCGTGGATGGCCCAGTTCTGCTCTGCGGGAGAGGAGCACGTCCACATGTACAACACACGAAGAGCGATACGCTGAAGCTCAGGAGCACAGCCGCCATACTGTGACCACCAAAGACCACTCTCAACGGTCTCCTGCTCTCCGACACACATCTCCGCTGCGGCGCATGCCCGCACCCCTCCCCATGCGCAAGTCGATGTGCACGTATGAAAGCCCCGCAGCTGCAACACAGCGTCTCGGTACTCCTTCCGCCGCTCATCAAACCCGATCTGCGACAGAATGTACCGCTCAGCCTCCCTCACAAGTCGTTTGTCCTCGTGCTTCACCACACCGCTGTAATACTGCATCCACCTCCTCATGGGACAAAGGAGGTGCGCCGCAGCATGCGCAGGGTCACACACATGAGCGACGGTCTCCTGCACGCACCAGAAAATCTGATCCGCCAATCCATCCTCTAGCGGCCTAACAGCCGCCTCCACCTCCCCGGCCAACCGTCCAGTCCACTTGACCACTCGAGACATGCATAACCCTCCACGACCCATCTTGCGCAGCAGATCATAAGCTGGCTCCATAACGGCACGCAAGATGTCCATGGAGTCCCATCAACTGCCATGCCGGATCTGCCACCGCACCCATCGCGCATGCTGCCTGAATCAGCCTGATCGACGTAGTCGCCCAAGGCTCCCTGCACCATTCTGTCCCATCCACCATCCGCTCCAAAGGACGCCGCACAACATCCAACCGCTCTAGCATAGCGTACACAGAAGCGAAGCGAGTCTCACAAGAGTACAACAAACCTTGATAGTGACTCTCTCTCCGGAACAAAAAATCAGCTCGGCCGTGCATTTTTATGAAATGCACCACCGCTCTCGCCCACACAATAATGTCTACGCACCATGGGCCCGCTGTCCCGATGTCCGACATCAATTTGTTGCACACATGCGCTGCACAGGGAAGCCACATAATCCGTCTGTACTCAGGCCGCATGTGAGGATGAGCCAAAGTGTTGCCTGCCTTTACGTAGGTTGACGCAGAGTCTGTGCAAATGGCGTTAACCTTGTCGGAACTGAAGTCGTGCAAAACCGATATCCACCTCCCCAACACTGCGACCGCATCATCACCCTCCCTGTTGAGGGTGCGATACATCATCACTCCTCGAGCACCGGCTGCAAGGAAGTTCAGGATGGGTTTCCCATCACGAGACTTCCTACCATCGGACACGATCGTCCCCCCTGTGCGGTCAAACGACTCCTGTATGTCCTTGAGACCCGCAACAAGGTCCGTCGCCATCTCAAGCATTGTATCCATCGATGCGACTTCGTTTTCAGAAGGCCAAACCACGGGGACTGAAGCGGGTTTGTCCCTTAAGTGTGCAGTGTACGCCTTCCACGTCGAGCTCCGAAAGATGTTGAAGGGAAGCTGGTTGCTGTACAAGAAGCGCAACCACAACTTCCTGTGTTGAGCAGCCCAGTTAGGCCCGAACACCTCTTTTATCGCCGGCTGCCTCATCTTCTTCCCCTGCTGCATCGTCGCACCAACCACACCCTTCCTCTTCCCTAAATTCTAACCACCCTCACCGACCGGCAACTTGCCTGGGCGCTGTGAGTATGCAGCCTCGACCTCCCCCTCAACCCCCGTGGCCCAGCAATCCTCTCCCTCGCCATCCAAATGCGGCCCGCGCTTGAGCCTGGCCAGTCCTCCTCTCATCCACCCAAGGACCGGCAAGCTCCTCGTACTTGCGGATCCGCTCCAACCACTTTCCGTCAAATGCGTAACCGCTTGTGTAATGCATCTCCATAAGAGCTTCATCGGTCACCTGCGAACATCCCTTCATGCTACAAAAATGTCGCGCTGCCCCATGCCTGTTCACTGCCACTCGTTCCCGCAGAACACGCACCGAAGCATCCTCTGACCACGGAGCTTCTCAGAACGCTCCTGGCCAACGAGCACGTATTTGTAAATGCAGTTCGAGTTCTTCAAGCTCGCCTGCGTCTCGTCGCTGGCCTGGATGAAGGTGTTAACTTGACGCTTCGCCATTGTCGCCGCACCAGTCGACCCGTAAGAAATAGCCTTCAGCAAGGCTGCGTTCACCCCGTTCCCAACCCTCAACTACCGCCGAAATGCCAACCGGTCCTCCCGAAGAAACTGTGGTGTCCCACCGCTGCCAGCCCATCTCCGCCAACCCGTCGTCGGTCCACAGGCGGCGCGGCCCTCCCTTTGTTTTTATTTTATTTTTAAAGCTATATTCTTCTCTCCATTTAACCTCACACTACGCACCTGCTCCCGACCTGCAGGCGGGCCATACCGGCTAGGGGACAGCTGGTAGCACCAGGGACCATGCCAACAGGACCAACTTGAATCCTTGTGCCTACCGGTCCCCCCCTGTCCTCCGTTCCAGCGCGCGGCACGGCCTTCCCTGTGAGCGTGCGCTCAAAGATTTCAGCGCGCGCTCCAACTTTTCAGCGGGCGCTCAAATTTTTCAGCGCGCGCTCAAAAAATCCGGAGCGCGCTGGTGCACTCGTCGTCATCATCCTCGCCATCCCCGATGTCGCCTACAGCGTCCTCTCTCTCTCTCTCTCTCTCTCTCTCTCTCTCTCTCTCTCTCTCTCTCTCTCTCTCTCTCNCTCTCTCTCTCTCTCTCTCTCTCTCTCTCTCTCTCTCTCTCTCTCTCTCTCTCTCTCTCTCTCTCTCTCTCTCTCTCTCTCTCTCGCGAGCGCGCCCTACTGCTCTTTCAGCGTTTGAGCGTGCACCGACGGGAACGAGTGCACGCTCATCCATGCTGCGCTATTAACGGTTTCGACCGTTTCATCGTACCCGACTACCCGTTCGCTTTTTTTTTTTTTCCTGCGGTTTTCAGGTCAACACAACCCCCACAACCCCGCCCCCACCCCCTCTCCCTTGCCTAGGACCCATAAACCCGACACCGACCCTTCCCCTCCAAGGTACACACCCCTTCCGCGAAAGCGCTCGAGGCGCTCAAGGCGCGCTCGAGCGCGCTTTTGAGCGCCACTCAAAGAAACGAGCGCCAGGCCAGCGCTCAATCAGCAAGCTGTTTCACAGGTCCCGACCGCATGCGGCAAGAAAGCCCGCGGTTATGACCGCGAGTGATACATAGACGCCCGCCAGCCGACCAAAAGAATGTCGAACAACCGTGGAACGTGCAATGAGCTGCCGAGACGACGTGAAGTCCGGCTGTGTGAATTCCAGGTGAACTTCCCCTCCGTAGGCCATCTCCAATAGCAAGGTACCACACAATCCAACACAGCCCGCCACACCCGCTCACAAGATTGGACGTGAACAGCACCCGCCCACACCACACCCTGAGATCGCAAGATAACCACACTCTCCGAAACAACGGCGCGCGCGAAGGAACCACCGACCGCTTCGGCTCAGAGCCGGATGCCACTGCCCGCCCAAAACGTACCAACAACAAAGTGCACCGCCTCATCTCTCCATCGAGAAATGCGAGTGAAGAGAGAAATGAATGCACCACGCATCCAACACGCTCAGACGGACGAAAAACCTCCACCTGTCCACGGGGGCGCAAAAGGAACACACCCCTTCCCCCCTGGATCCACATGCGCCTTATGCCGCGGGCACCACCAACAAAACTCGACGCAGGGAAAACCCATGAGGCAGAGGACAGTAGCCTTCACAGCCCAGAACCTAAACGCAGCGGAACCACAACGCAACAACGTGTTCCGTCACGGTGTACAGCATACCGAGACCACACCATGGGGGACACGACGGGCACAAGCGCGCATTCCAACAAGTCGGGGGTATGACGGGCCCAACCTCGCGACGCCGTCGGAGGGTGCATCACGCATCCCACAAGTCTCCGCCCTCACATACGGTAAGCAGCAGGTGCAGGGCTGAGGCCACCTGCGCCACCGCTCAATGGCGCCGCTCCGATGGTGAAGAGCGCAGAGCCTCCTCACCAAGTCGTGACACCCCCTCAGCACAAACGGAACGCATCGTTGTGAGTGCGGACACGAAGACGACACCACAACAAAGCCGCAACCGCTCTCCCCGAAACCTACGGGATGAGGGTGCCGAAGCTGAGAGTCAGTGATGGGCACCTCCGCTTCCACACCCTGCAAACGACCGCCAATCGGACCGCCATCAGTGATCAAGCGTCAATTGTCGCAAGACGATGAGCGAGGGTAAACGCAACGATCCACAACCCGGCACCACGACATAGGAAAGCCCCAACAGCCGCGACCGCCCCAGCGACGACCGAGCTGTTGTGAAATAAGCCCTCTGAGAAAGACGACCATGGACCCGCACGGCGCCGCAAAAATGTTCGCTCGACCACCAAAGAACTACTCACCCGTCTCTCGCAAACTGGAAACCACCCAAAGCGTGTGTAGAGAGTCCCTCGTAAAACAAGTACAAGGTCCCAAAATCCACGCCCGGAACGTCGCCTTCATCGACTCCAAGGGGGCTGCTAAGCACGCAGGCCCCTCCCTATAAGAGTGCAAACGGGACTCCGAACCGTCAACCACCGACTGTTTGGGACATCCATAGGGTGCTCACTGAGCCATCCGTCGAGGGATCTGCACATATCCCTTTCCAGCAAGCTGACTGAACAGACCCCAATGGCGATGTCCCACTCGGGACCTCGTCCCTTTCCGCTCTCAATAAGACGCCTCTGGACCTTGGATCCTGGGAGACCCCCTTTTCTTGGGGCCGTTCCTATGCCCGAGTGGAAGTTCGCGGTATCTGCTGCCCCCACAAAATTTCGACACCTCAAAAGTCCGTCCCATCTCCATCCCTTCCTTACACAAAGGGATAAGGGGAAGGGCCGGGGAAAAAGAATAAATAAATTAAAAAAACAAAAAAGAAAGAACAAAACAAAAGGGACGAAACAAACAGAGAAAAGGCCAAGGTGTGGGAGTGAAAAGTTTACGGGAAGTCTGGCAGAATCTTGCGTCCGTTGTTTGGTTATGTATCGGCGAACATGACCGGACACGCACTCTAGAAAAAGAAGGGGGGAAAGAAAAGTCAAGGATGACTTGACAAAATCGTCATTTCAATTTGTGTCGGCCCCGAAAAAAACCGTCATCCGGCAGAACAAGCGAGGCCGAAAACTCGACGGCCATAAGCATTTCCGTGCATGTCCCGGAGAACACCATAGAGCCAATCAGGTACTACCTCCAGTGAAGCAGCCCGCCATGATCACGCGCATGTGCGGGGAGGGCCGGATAGGGCAGGAAGTGGGCCGTTTGCCCCCGCCATGAACATCATTGTGCGCACGTGTGGGGGCGGGGGGGCGGGGCACAAAGCGCAGGAAGTGGCCTTTCTGTTCCAAAAGCAGGGGGCCGCGCGGCCCCACCATGACTACGCAGTCGCGTGGCGAGGGCCACGTAGGGCAAGAGGTGGGTATTTTGTTCCCAAGCCATGATACTACACACACACATGGGGAGGGCCAGATACGATGAGAATTGGCTTTCCAGGTCCCAAACACCAGGGGCATGCTTCGCACGCCCCCACCATGATTACGCTTGTACGCAGGGGGGGCCAGACACCCTCCGTCTCTCCCCCTCTACTAAAAGTCTTCCGTTAAATTGATTGAATACTTGCTTGAGCAAACTTTTATCTATAGATTCGTATAGAATGAGAAGATTCAAAATTTTGTTTTCATCATGAAAGAAAGGTGAATCCAATAGAATAAAATAAATTAAAAAAAAGAAAAAAAAACATATACATACTATTACAGACGTATGTACATACTACACGTTTGCATTTTGTTTGAATACTTAAAGAATAGCGTTTTTTTTACTGAAACAAAGATCCCCTGCCACATCGTGCGTGAGTGTATAATGTGGCACTCACGTCGATCCAGCCTTTGGTCCCACGTGTCCGTGCAGCCAAAAGTGGCAGGCCGCACGGGACGGCATCGGACAATGTGGCATGCACAAACGCCCACAGGGTCAAGTATAGGACGACAAGCGGACACGTATCCATGCTTTCGGACAGATGGCGCGCCGCAGTGGCCAAAAACTTACAACGTGGTACCCACCCCAACATGGGCTCGGGCACAGTTCTCCTTTGAGCCGAAAGCCGCTTACCACATCGGTGCTTCAGACGGAAGCAGCAAAACTGAAAAAAAAAAAAAAAAGGAAAAAAAAAAAAAAA
>BFEA01001139.1:137069-157777 GCA_003427395.1 Chara braunii
GTTTCCAAGTTCCCTTGAGTCCAGCGCTCGTCAGCGCATCATCAGAGATATGAATACTAAGTGTTCCAAAGTTCCCTTAACTCCAGCGCTCATCAGCGCAACATCAGAGATACGAATACAAAGTGTTTCAAAGTACCCTTGAGTCCTGCGCTCGTCAGCAGTGAATCGGCGCTACCCCTGCAGATAGTTAATGTGGTCATTACTCATCAGCGCCACCTCTGCAGGTCACAACCAACTCAGGTAAGTGCTCATCGGAAGGCAAGACACGCACACACACTCACGCTCACACTCACACACATAGACATACTCACACACACACACACACACACACACAGACGAGAGAAAGAGAGAGAGAAAGAGAGAGAGAGAGAAAGAGCAGGCTCACTCAGGAAGAGAGAGAGAGAGAGAGAGAGACAAAGAGCAGGCTCACGCAGGGAGAGAGAGAGAGAGAGCAGGCAGACGCTGAGAGAGAAGAACAGGGGCTGAGACAGACAGACAAAGGGGGAGAGAGAGTTCCAGTTTTAATTTTGCCACTCTTTATTTATTTATTGTTTTTTTACTTATTCCTTTAATCTTATTTACTCYCYCCTATTGCTGAAGAGCGCTGCGTGCCGACGGGGCTAGACAAACCTTGAACTCGATTGCCCCCTTTCACCCTACTGGTCGCCGAGGACCTCGGAGCGGGCACGGCGAAGTGACAGGCGTCGTAGCCCTTGGCTTCAGCGAACGGTAGGTAGCCCCTCCCCGGGTTCTCTCCCAACACCGCGCCAGTGATTCCAGACGCCTACCTTGACGGGTCGGACGGGTGGAGAGCACAGGTCGCGATCGAAGAGGAGATAGTAGGGAGTAGGGAGCCTGTGAGCCTAAGAGTTTTGGAGATAGAGCCAGCTGGAATCAGCGTGGGTAGCTGTGCGGATGTAAACGTGTGGTGTTACAACTTTTATTTGTGGACTGGAGATTTTGACGTAGCACTCTATGTATAAGAAGGGATGGATAGAGGGGAGGACTTCCTGGATAGCTGGGAAGAGGCGGTTGACCATGATCGGTTAGAGAGGGAACTTTTAGGGACTTACGGAATTAGGTACTTTTACACACTTGGGTGTCGAACCTTCCGCCAAGGAGAGCGGCCCGCCCCGACTATACCAAAGACCTATCTCGACGGGTCGGGCGGTTGGAAGGTGTTAGTAGCGATCATCAAGGAGGTGGTCCATGGTCAGGATTGTAGAGGCGACTGGCAACGGTAGGGTCCAAGTCAAAAAGGCTGACCTCGAGAAGGAGAGAGAGTGCTTCAACGTCCCTTGAGACCAGCGTACGAAGACATATTTAGTCGGATGCGTGAAGGGTCTGGAACTCGAAAAAGGAGTTTTTCTCTGGGCACGATTTGTTGTAGGCATTTGGGAAGGAGATGAGTGGACCAGGAATAGACCTAGGAACGGGGTGAAGGCCCGCCGAGCATCGGTTCGTGCTGAGGGCACGATCTACTTGAGTCGGGACGCCTCGGTAGAGTACGTCACCCACAAGGCACTAGGGTGGTATCGGGCAGACCATTAGTAGGTACGCGTGGGGCCTATTCTAAAACAGATCTTCGGGGAGGTACCCCTTCGACACAACCTTCCGTTCCGCTTGCAAGTGACTTGTGCACGGAACGAGCAATACCCTCGTGCTACGGGTTGCGTCCAACCCATATTTCCGTCTTTCGTCTTTCAAGAGAGTGTATGGAGAGGGGGCCACGTACGAGAAGGTCGTGAAGTCTATAAGGCGGGAGAAAAGCAGAAGGTTGTCCTTACGTTCGCTTCATTGGTACTTCACCTATTGTGTGGACAACCTGGTGTCGTACGGAGTTAGGGCCGACCGGATCCGAGGAAGGATCTCTTTGGAATCGGAGCGAGACCATGAAGGCGGGAGAGACTACCGTTACCAAAGGGTATTTGGAGTCCGCTAAAAGGTGTTTTAGCATGAATGGTTCTTTTTGACAAGGACCTCGGTAAGTTTGTTGGATCCCCTTTAGACGAGCGAGGGGTTCGTAACCTGGTACCGAGCAACGGGGAAGTCCCCGATTGGAGGAGGTTGGAAGGTGGAGAAATCACAGTCGATGGGAATTTCGTCTGGATAGAGTCGGAAGAAGTAAGGGGCAGAGCGACTGAAGTGCATCTCAAAGTCACTACGATCATCTTCGTCGAGCCAGGCGCTTGGGCAAAGGTTGTAGTACCCCTGGTCTCAGGCCAAGCGGGTGGGCTGGACCTATTGCTCCAAGAAGTAAGAGAAGTGAGAAGGAGATGGATAGTTAGGACCCGGAGGCGATTTAGCTTTGTTCGCTCGGTCAGGTGAGCTTCCGAGGGCAAGTTATCCGATAACCTCAAGGGCCTCGGGCTTTGTGTTCTTGAGCTCAAACGAGGATAGGGTGGTAAAGCTCTTGGAGAGAGGAAGAAGTTTAAGCCTACCCTTTAGGGCCCTGTGGATACTTTACACTCACTGTGTCGACCAGGGAATCATTCGCGAGGGAAACTCTGGGGTATTCTTAGGAGGCTTGGGTCTCTAGAAAAGTCTGTCACCCTCTCGCCTAAGAAGTACCGCGAGTGGGTCTCTCGGGTATTTTTATGAGGCTTGGGTCTCTAGAAAAGTTTGTCACCCTCTCGCCTAAGAAGTATTGCGAGTGGGTCTTCAAAACAACCCCGGTAGATGGTAAGGTTTACGCTCAGCGATAACGGAGTGATAGAAACGATAGAGACCGGTGAAGGATGAGTGTTTTGAAGGGAGAAGACATCAAAGAAGGTGCCTACGTGTGGGTCCGGGCTCGCGGACTCACCTGGAAGGAAGGGGTGCGAAGGGGAGGTCCACCCCGTCTCGGTCGTTTTCTCGAAGAGACCGGAGAAGGCGGCTACGGTATTCCTCGACGAGGGTTCGTGGACCGAAGTTTGGAGGGGTTTAGTGACCGGCGTAGAGACTCATACGGGGTACCTTGCATCCGCAAGGGAGGTAGCGACCAATCTAGTACTAAGCAGTTACGAGGAAGGGATTTTTTGAGTCATGGACACAGGTGTCCTTCACCGAGTCAGGCGAAGTCCCTCGAGCTTCCAAGGTGCTCCACGCAGCCTTACCCGAATTCCTGGCGTGGTCGCTCCTACGGGACCCGGAAGGGAGAGTGGTAGAAGTGCTCCGAACCGCGCAACGATCTGGGGTGCGGACACAAGGGCTGTTTTGGCCCTACACTCGGTGTGTCGAAGATGGGGCTCCCCCCCCTAGGAGAGAGCTAGCACCTATATTCGAAAGGTTAAGGGAGTTTGAGGGGGTGATAGCTCACGTTGCTGATTTTCTGTACGCCCGTCTCTTTGGGGAAGAGCAAGTGACTAACCGGAGGGGGTACGAGGCTCGGACGAGGTGATGATTAAGGGAATTCCCGAAACTCTTTGGGCCTCGATAAAGCCTATAGAAGAGGCGGGGAGGTTGTCCACATCACATTACCAAAGGCGAGCTTGGAGGGGCCGACGAGAACCATGCGTATGGAAATGTCTGAAATCCGTCGAGGAAAGGCGTTCGTTCGGTTGTCGGTGAGTAGCGAGGAGGGGTTCGTGATCGGGGAAGCCATGATATTCCTTTCGAAGGAGGGTTTCCTTGAGGTAGTTCCGAATTTTAGGTTGGGGGAAGACCCTCTCTTGAACGCGCAAGGTGTACTAGACCGTCTGAAGGGACTAGTGGAGGAGGTGAGGCCTCGAGAGAGGTACCAAAGGATATATCAAGTGACTTACGTGGGTTGGGAAGAGGTACCACTATTTGTCGCCAGTGACCCCGTAGGAGTCCCTCGTTTCATCCTTGAGTGGGTCTACCCCTCCGAAGCGGTCGAGAGGGCAGTAGAGTATAGGATCTCGATCTTGAACAAATTTCGGTTCACGAGATCGGACCTGCACGCCCTGCTATCGTGGTGCCTCCGAAAATTGTACGATGACAACTGGTCGTCGGTAGAGGACCTACGCTACGCCTTCGAAGGTTGGGGCCAACACGTGAGGGCGTCAACCATTACGTGGAGGTACTTAGGGTTAATCTGTGTAGCGGGGTTAGAAGGATTGGACCCCTCGGATCTAATTCGGATCGCAATTGCGTGTCGGTGAAGGAACTTGAGGCATGAGCGAGCCTGACACCAGAGAACTACTGGGACTAGTGAGGGTGAGGGCAGAAGTGTATAGAATTCTGACCCTTTGCTAGGAAGAGGGGAGAAGGACAAGGTGAGGATCTTTGTGCAAGATCAAATTACTTGAGACAACCACGGTTGAGATCTTCGACAAATTGATGGAGGAGCGACTCTCGGGAGGAAGATAGGCATGAGAGTTACCTTCACCTCTAATTCGATAGCCTGGGAATTAGAGACGCGTGACGACGGCCCCGAGGTCGAAGTAGAAGGGGGAGCGGAACTTAGCCCAGGTCTTGGAGAGACCAAGTGGCATGAGCCAAAAAGGAATTCCTCGTCGAGGTCCGGCGACTGGCTTTGTGGAAAAGAAGGTCCTGGACCACATTAGCTAGGTTTTCGGTTTTTGTTAGAGTAGCGAGAGGGGTAAGGTTCTCTAAGACGTGGAGGGAAACTTTGATAGAAGTCGAGGGAAAGTTTGAGGAGGACTCTAGGTGGCTCGGGACTCCCTTCGAAGCCAGGTCGCACCTAGTTGAGGCCCGTTTTTGGGACAGGACGGGAGAGTACGAGAGAGCTTTGCAAAAGACAATACTCGACCAAGGCGAGAGAGCGCAAGGGAGGTGTGAGGACTCGTTAGCAGAGGCGGCCAAGAGATTGTCCCGGGTAAGGTAGGCTTGTCAATGATTAGGTACGACAGGGGGAGCCCTGTCGAAACCTTGGAAAGGACTTGGAAGTCGGGGGCTAGGTATGAAGTGACCCTCCCCAAGATTACGGAGATAGGGGAGGCTATTACGGAGTTCTTCGAGATCTACGGGCAGGAAACGATAGTTCGTTTTCAATAGTTTCTGAGGGAGGTACCCGCACGCGAAGGGCTGAAATCTTTCTGTCTCACTGCGATAGGCAGTTCTTTGCGACCGAGCTAGCAGAAGGAAAGGACCCTCTAGGTATCGCCCGAAAAGCCTTAAATCGGCTTAGAGGGTTGAGAGGGGGGATTGCGAAGGACGCGTGGTAGATAGGGTTGAGTACCGAGGGAGGTTAGAGGTCCCTAGGGGGGCTCACGACCGGACTTGGGAAATCCCCGCTTGGGCCTACCGACTGCTCTACCCCGACGAAGCGGCTGTGAGGAAGGTCCTAAATAGAGGACAAGTAATTGAAAAGTATTCCCTAGGAGAGGAGAAGGGGCACGAGTTATTCACCCAGTGTTGGGAGTCGTGGGAGCATACAGACTTCGAGTGGTGGACATTAGTAGGGGAGTTCATTAAGCCTCTGTTTAGAGGGCAAGCCGGAGAGGTGGATAGAGCTCTGATTAAAAGGTATTCTCAAGAGGGGATTAGGGGCATTGCCGATCTAGAGATTGCCAACTTAGCGTTAGCTGCTTACAAAGAAAAACGAGTTCGCGACTCTTTGTGGGCCGTGACTACCGAAGAATCAGAGGGTGATAGTGAGGAACAAGAATCAAGTGAGGGGGAGGAAAGCTCGAAAGAAAGTAACGAAGCGGAAGGAATGGGAGGTGACACTAGCGAGAAAAGAGACTAGAGATTGGTGATAGGGTGCGTGGAAAGCGAGGTGGAGAGCGGACTCGCCCGATCACCTAAGACCATTGACATGGGGCGAACCGAGAAAGACATCGAGCTAGGGGCAAGATTGAGCAAGTCAACCGAAGGAGTGACAACGGGATGAAAGCTATCGGTAGGGCCTTAAGGAGCATGAGGGACCCCTCGGAGAGAGAACTGCGGAACAATGAGCGAGTTTCGAGGAGAGTTTGAACTGGGAAGTGGAGCCACGAATAACAGTAAGAGAAAGGACGGCAGAAGCCACGAAGGGCTTCCCGGTCGGGACCCGATGGGCGGGTCAAGTGGAAGCGGAAGAGAGAGACGGCGAGGAGCAAGAGTTCTCTCGTGACAGCGCTGGGTGTTGGGCACCGAAGAGGGGCAAAGAAGGGGGCATAAGGAGAAGGGAGCTAGGAGACGAACGCCCGACAGAAATTGGGGGAGGACCACGAAGATGGCCCGGGAGAGAGACTCGTTCCGCATGGGTACAAGAGGAAGCGGTAGGAAGGAATGTGGGAGGATTCAGAGACGTCTGGAGGGGGTTTAGGGCCTAAGAACCCATCCGTTGGGAATGTGAAGACCCGGTTGACAGAGGCCGGCGTGAGGAGGAACCGTGGGGACCCTTGAGGGCTCGGACGCGGATGGAAGATCTATACCTCATGATAGATGGACCAGCGGAAGGTCCCTACTTCCGTCGGTATGATGACCTGTGAGTCCCCTACCACGATGTGAACCTAGGACTAGAATCGCTCTACCTCAATGGAAGGGACGTGACCCGGTTTGTGGAGAAATGAGAGAGTTACGCCTACCGGAAGAAATTTTCGAAGAAAGAATGGATCGACCATTTTATACAATATTCGGACCCTGAACTGGACCAGGCATTAGGGCAATATACCTGGCAGATGGGAGGTCAAAAACCTTCAAGAGCAGCCTATTGCAAACCTTCGCATGGGACGATTTGATCCCTACGATAGAAGGGTTGCGTCGGGTCTCGAGAGGGGAGCAAGAGAGCGTGGTAGCATTCACTCGAAGATTCAAACGCTTGTCGCAAGCTTTGGTGGATAGGGGGATGCTCTCGGAAATAGACAGGTGTGTAATGTTCATGTTGCACCTACCCGAAGAAAAGAGGAAGGAGGTTCTCGAGAGGGCCCCTAGAGACTCGACGAATTTCGAAAGAGTCGTCGAGGTGGTCTTTACGCGAGGGGGAGTGGACGTGTGAGCGTACATGAAGGAAAGTCTGGACATGGCACTCCGCAGTATGCATACTAAAAGAAACGACGGTCCTCGCGGGAACGAAAGACAGCCTCCTGGACCTCCTGGCCAACGCTGGGGAGGAGGACCCATGGGTTGGCGGAACGAGCCCGGTAACCAAGGGAAGTGGAGAAACGACCGAGAAGCTGGAGGGAATCGGGTCTCGGAATGGGGGAATTCCCATTGGAAGGATACTAGGGATGGGAGATGGGGAGACCCTCCCCAGCCTAGGGTCGCGGGGGCTCGGCCCGAGGTAAGTCAAGCTAGAGCTCCGCAGCCCTCCCGGTCCTTCGACGACCATGGAGACAACACCTCTAGTAGCGCACACCCTAACAATCCGCCGCCTCGGAGCGGATGTATCTATTGCAATGAGGATGGTCACATCAAGCGGGAGTGTCCTCACCTCACGGAAGCCCTAAGGTTGGGGGTGGTAAAGTTGAATGAAAATAAGTGGGTCGTGTGTGGAGATGATGGAGAAGCGGTCTCCTTCTACCCCTCGATGAAGATAAATGTGGACAAAAGGATAGCCCTACAAGAGACAAGACTGGGAAAGAAGCCAGAGGTTGGTGGGACCTCAGACTCCTCCCGCGTCCAAATAACGGAGGCGCCGGGAGGCGTGTCCATAAGGGAGCTGCAGGTATCTAGCATCAACTCTGTTGAGACCAAGCCTGAAGAAGAGAGACCGTGCCTGAGAGAGAGAATCCAAGTTGGGGCCAGACCATCTAAAAGCAAGGAAAACTCGGCAGTGGACGAAGGGAAGAGGAGTGACGATGGCGACCAACCAATGGGCGACGCTAAAGTCGTGGAGGAAAGGAAGGGGGAAGAACCTACATCACCGAGATTGCCTCCGAAGAAAGGGCTGAAGAAGTTCGAAATGAAGTGTACCTTGGACAAGATACACACCGTTGCGCCCCTGCGAAAAACTCTAATGCAGCCAATGCAATGCACTCTTCTTGAGTATTTCACAGCCAACAAGAGCGCTAGGGACGAGCTCCTGAGCATCACCAAGAAGGTGAGGATTCTGCTCGCTGGAGGGGCTACCGTTCCTGGGGATGGACCCGCCAAGGAGGAGGTGTAGTCTTCTCGAATTACGATGGAAGAACTGACGGCCAATTTCTTCTCGGAGGAAGAGGCTAAGAAATTATATGTATTAGGGAGTGACCAACTCCAAGCCGTGGTGAGTGGGAAAAAGATGAGGGCCCTAGTGAACAATGGGTCCGAATCTACTGTGTATCGAGACTCTATTGCAAGGGAGTTAGGGCTGGAAGTGGATAGAGGGGTATTCATGTCCATGGTCGTTGCAGACAACAAGCTCCAACCGGCGGAAAGGGTATATCACATGCCCTTGATTGAGGTTGCAGGAGTGGAAGCTACTGTCCCAATTTTCTCGGTGAAAGAGTGTTCTCCCGAGTTGATCCTCAGACGGACTTGGCTAAGCGCAGTCCACGCTACCACTGTCGACCTTCCGAACGAGAGTCAGACTCTGTCGATCCAAAGTCTGGACGGGATCCGGGTGGTCCTAAAGACTGTGGATGCTCAAGATGAGCGGAACCGAACCAGTATTCCAAGGAGGAGAGAAGCCCAGTCACGTGTATGTCAGGTCCGACTAGAAGAATCTCCCTTCGACAAGAAGGAACCCCAGGGGGATCGAGTAGAAGTCGAGGAGGTTGGGGACCGAATTATAATCGACGGGGTAGGATACGAAAAAGAGGACGAAGACGAGTTCGGTGGGTGCATAAGCCTGTCTTTTTTGGGGGAATCCCTCTAGCCGACAGAGGTAAGAAGCATAAAACCGTTGCGGAGAAAATGAAATCCGTCATGGTCTACCGGGATAGAACAGGGGAAGCCTCAATATCGGAGGAAGAGATAGCCGATATCATCCGAAAGCGGAAGGAGACCGACGAGCAACGGATTACGGCCGATAGGCTGGCTAAAATGGACATAGGTTATGGAAACCTCACTGAACAAGAGAAGGAATATGTGGCTATGACCCTAAGGCCATAGCGTTCGACGATTCGGAGAGAGAGAGGATAGACTCAAGGTACGCTAAGCCCGCCCGGATTCATACGATACCTCACGTACCTTGGAAACATAGACCCCCGTGGAAATATGCGCAAAAAGAGAAGGAAAACATAGTGACCTTCATTAAAGAGAAGATAAGGACATTTGTCACGGAACCTTGTGAGAGTGTCTACCCACACCCACTAGTAACCCAAACCCAGACCAATCCCACGCCCACTAGTAACCCAAACCCACATCAATCCCACGCCCACTAGTTACCCAAACCCACACCAAACCGACACCAAACCCACGCCCACGAGTGGGTTTTGGTTACTAGTGGGCGTGGGTTTGGGTTACTAGTGGGCGTGGGTTTGGCGTGGGTTTGGGTTACTAGTGGGCGTTACTAATAACCCGTGGGCTTGGTATGGGTTTGGGTTACTAGTGGGCGTGGGTTTGGAAACCCACGCCAAACCCAGGCCAAACCCACGCCAAACCCACGCCAAACCCACGCCAAACCCATGCGAAACGCACGCCCACTCTTAACCCAAACCCACGCGCACTAGTAACCCAAACCCACGCCCACTAGTAACCCAAACCCATGGGTTACTAGTGGGCGTTACTAGTAACCCAAACCCATGGGTTACTAGTGGGCGTTACTTGTAACCCAAACACACGCGCATGAGTGGGCGTTACTAGTAACCAACGGGTTTCGCGTGGGTTTGGCGTGGGTTTGGCGTATGTTTGCCGTGGGTTTGGGTTACTAGTGGGCGTTACTGGTAACCCAAACCCATGGGTTACTAGTGGGCGTGGGTTTGGGTTACTAGTCACGCCCACTAGTAACCCCAACCCACACCAAACACACGCCAAACCCACGCCCACTACTAACCCAAACCCAAACGTTACTAGTGGGCGTGGGTTTGGGTTTGGGTTACTAGTGGGCGTTACTAGTAACTCAAACCCACACCCAATAGTGGCCGTTACTAGTAACCCACGGGGTTGCCGTGGGATTGGCGTGGGTTTTGTGTGGGTTTGGCATGGGTTTGGGTTACTCATAACGCCCACTCGTAACCCACGCCCACAAGTAACCCATGGGTTGGGGTTACTAGAAACGCTCATTAGTAACCCAAACCCACGCCAAACCCACGCCACACCCACACCAAACCCACGACAAACCCACTCGGAATTCACGCCGAACCCACGCAATACCCACGCCAAACCCACTCCCACTACTAAACCAAACCCACGCCCACTAGTAACTTGAACCCACGGCCAATAGTAACTCATGGGTTTGGGTTACTAGTACTGCCCACTAGTAACCCAAACCCACACCAAACCCACACCAAACCCACGCCAAACCAACGCCACACCCACGCCCGCTAGTAACCAGTGGGTTTGGCGTGGGTTTGGTGTGGGTTTGGTGTGGGTTTGGCATGGGTTTGGCGTGGGTTTGGCATGGGTTTGGCCCACTAGTAACCCATGGGTTTAATTTACTAGTAACACCCACTAGAAACCCATGGGTTTGAGTTACTAGTGGGCGCGGGTCTGGCGTGGGTTTGAGTTGCTAGTGGGTGTGGGTTTGGGTTACTAGTGGCCATGTGTTTCGCGTGGGTTTGGCGTGGGGTTGGGTTCCTAGTGGCCGCGGGTTTCGCGTGGGTTTGGGTTACAAGTGGGCGTTACCAGTAACCCATGTGTTTGGTATGGGTTTGGGTTACAAGTGGGCGTGGGTTTGGAAATCCACGCCAAGCCCAAACCCACTAGTAACCCAAACGCATGGGTTACTAGTGGGCATGGGTTTGGGTTTTGGTTACTAGTGGGTGTTACTAGTAACCCAAATTCACGCCCACTAGTGGGCGTTACTAGTAACCCACGGGTTTGGCGTGTGTTTGGTGTGGGTTTGGTGTGGGTTTGGGTTACTAGTAACGCCCACTAGTAATCCAAACCCACACCAAACCCACACCAAACCCACGCCAAACCGACACCAAACCCATGCCAATCCCACGCCAAACCTATGCACACTAGTAACCCAAACCCACGCTCATCAGAAACCCAAACCCACGGCCACTTGTAACCCAGACCCACGCCCAGTACTAACCAATGGGTTAAAGTTACTAGTAACGCCTACTATTTACCCAAATCCACGCCCACTAGTAACCCAAGCCCACACCAAACCCACACCCACTAGTAACCAAAACCCACACTAAACCCACGCCCACTAGTAACCCAAACCAACACCAAAGCCACGCCCACTAGCAACCCATGGGTTTGGCATGGGTTTGGCGTGGGTTTGGCGTGGGTTTGGCGTGCGTTTGGCGTGCGTTTGGGTTAATAGTGGGCGTGGGTTTGGCATCGGTTTGGCGTAGGTTTGGTGTGGGTTTGGTGTGGGTTTGGGTTACTAGTGGGCATGGGTTTGGCGTGCGTTTGGGCTACTAGTGGGCGTGGGTTTGGGTTACTGGAGGGCGTTACTAGTAACCCAAACCCATGGGTTACTAGTGGGCGTGGGTTTGGGTATGCCAAACGCACGCCAAACCCATGCCGAACTCACGCCAAACCCACGCAAAACCCACGCCAAACCCACGCAAAACCCACGCAAAACCCACGCCAACTACTGCGCGTGGGATTCGGTTACTAGTGGGCGTCGGTTTTGCGTGGGTTTGGCGTGGGCCTAATATGGGTTTCCAAACCCATGCCCACTAGTAACCCAAACCCACACCAAATCCACGCCCACTACTAATCGATGGGCTTGGATTACTAGTAACGCCCACTAGTAACCCAAACCCTGGCCCACTAGTAACCCAAACCCAGGCCCACTAGTAACCCAAACCCATGCCCACTAGTAACCCATGGGTTTGGCATGGGTTTGGCGTGGGTTTGGTGTGGGTTTGGTGTGGGTTTCCAAACCCATGTGAAACCCACGCGAAACCCACGCGAAACCTACCCCAAGCCCACGCCAAACCCACGCCAAACCCATGCCAACTAGTAACCCATCGCCCAATAGTGGGCTTGGGTTTGGAAACTCACGCCAAACGCACGCCAAATTCACACCAAACCGACACCAAACCCACAGCAAACCCACGCCAAACCCACGCCAAACCTACGCCAGACCCACGCCAAACCCACGCCCACTAGTAACCCAAACCCACGTCAAACCCACGCCACACCCACGCCAAACCGACAGCAAACCCACGCCAAACCCATGCCAGACCCGTGCCAAACCCACACGAAGCCCACGCCAAACCCACACCAAAACCATGCCAAACCCACGTCAAACCCACGCCATACACATGCCAAACCCACCCCAAAGCCACGCCAAACCCATGCCAAATCCACGCCAAACCCACGCCAAACCCACGGCGAACCCACGTCGCACCCACGCCCACTAGTAACCCAAACCCACGCCAAACCGATGCCTAACCCACGCGAAACCCACACCAAACCCACGCCCCACGCCAAACCCACGCCCACTAGTAACGCAAGCTAAACCCACGCCAATCCCACACCAAACCCTCGCCAAACCCACGCCAAACCGACACCAAACCCACGCCCACTAGTAACCCAAGCCAGGCACACGTCAAACCCACACCAAACCTACGCCAAACCCACGCCAAACCCACAGCAAACCCACGCCACACCCGCGCCAAACCCACACAAACTTTGGGTTACTAGTGGGCGTGCGTTTCGCGTGGGTTTGGCGTGGGTTTGGCGTGGGTTTGGCGTGGGTTTGGCGCGGATTCCCAAACCCACGCCCACTAATAACCCATGGGTTTGGGTTACTAGTGGGCGTGGGCTTGGGTTACTAGTGGGCTTAACTAGTAACCCAAACCCATGGGTTACTAGCAGGCATGGGTTTGGAAACCCACACCAAACCCACGCCAAACACACGCCAAACCCACGCTAAACCCACGGTAAACCTACGCCAAACCTAGTGTGCGTGAGTTTGGCGTGGGTTTGGCGTGGGTTTGGGTTACTAGTGAGCGTGGGTTTGGCATGGGTTTGGCGTAGGTTTGGTTTACTAGTGGGCGTGGGTTGGCGTGGGCTTGGCGTGGGTTTGGTGTGGGCTTGGTGTGGGTGTGGCGTGGGTTTGGCGTGGGTTTCGTGTGGGTCTAGCGTGGGTTCGGCGTGGGTTTCCAAACCCACGCCCACTAGTAACACATGGGTTTAAGTTACTAGTAACGCCCACTAGTAACGCACCCTAAACCCACGCCAAACCCATGCCAAACCCACGCCAAACCCACGCCAAACCCACGCCAAACCAACGCCAAACCCACGCCAAACCCACGCCAAACCCACGCAAAACCCACGCCAAACGCACGCCAAACCCACGCCAACTAGTAACCCAAACCCACGCCTGCGTTTGGCGTGGTTTTGGGTTACAAGTGGGCGTGCGTTTGGCGTGGGTTTGGCGTGGGTTTCCAACCCACACCCATTAGTAAACCATGGGTTTGGCGTGGGTTTGGGTTACAGGTGGGCGTTATTACAAACCCAGACCCATGGGTTACTAGTGGGCGTGGGTTCGGGTTACTAGTGGGGATGGGTTTGGAGTGGGTTTAGCGTGGGTTTGGAGTTAGTTTGGCGTGGGTTTGGCGTGGGTTACTAATGGGCGTGGGTTTGGTACGGGCTTGGGTTACTAGTAATACCCACTAGTAACCCAAACCCTCGCCCACTAGTAACCCATGGGTTTGGGTTACTAGTAACGCCCACCAGTAACCCAAACCCACGCCCACTAGTAACCCACTAGCACGCCCACTAGTAACCCAAACCCACGCCAAACCCATGCCCACTAGTAACCCATGGGTTTGGATTACTAGAATTGCCCGCTAGTAACTCAAACCCGGGCCCACTTATAACCCAAACCCATGCCCACTAGTAACCCATGGATTTGGCGTGGGGGTTGGAGTGGGTTTGGTGTGGGTTGGTGTGGGTTTCCAAGCCCACGCGAAACCACCACCAAACCCACGCCAAACCCACCCCAAACCCACGCCAAACCCACGCCAAACCCATGCCTACTAGTAACCCATGGCCCTCTAGTGGGCGTGGGCTTGGAAAACGACGCCAAACGCACGCCCAATTCACTCCAAACCCACGCCAAACCCACGCCAAACCCACGCCCACTAGTAACCAAAACCCACGTCAAACCGACGCTAAACCCAAGCCAAACCGACGGCAAACCCACGCCAAACCCTCGCCAAACCTAGGCCAAACCCACACCAAACCCGCACGAAACCCACGCCCACTAGTAACCCAAACCCACACCAAACCCACGCCAAACCCATGCCAAACCCACGTCAAACCCACGCCAAACCCACGCCGAAATACCCCAAACCCACGCCAAACCCATGCCAAACCCACGCCCACTAGTAACCCAAAGCCACGCCAAACCCACACCCACTACTAACCCAAAGCCATGCCAAAGCCCACGCTAAACCCACGCCCACTAATAACCCAAGCCAAACCCACGCCAATCCCAGAACAAACCCTCACCAAACCCACGCCAAACCCAAGCCAAACGCATGGGTTTGGGTTACCCACTAGTAACCCACTAGTAACCCACTAGTAACCCACTAGTAACCCACTAGTAACCCACTAGTAACCCAAACCCACGCCAAACCCACGCCAAACCCAAGCCAACGCCAAACCCACGCCAAACATACGCCAAACCCACGCCAAACTAGTAACCCAAACCCACGCCAAACCCACGGGTTACTAGTGGGTTTTGGTTTGGGTTACCAGTTGGCGTTGGTTTGGCGTGGGTTTGGCATGGGTTTCCAAACCCACGCCGACTACTTACCCGTGGGTTTAGCGTGGGTTTGGCATGGGTTTCCAAACCGACGCCGACTACTTACTTGTGGGTTTGGAGTGGGTTTGGGTTACTAGTTTGGTGTAGGTTTCGCGTGGGTTTGACGTAGGCTTGGCGTGGGTTTGGCGTGGGTTTGGCGTGGGCTTGGCGTGCGTTTGGCGTGTGTTTGGCGTGGGTTTCCAGACCCACGCCCACTAGTAACCCATGGGTTCGGGTTACTAGTAACGCCCAGTAGTAACCCAAACCCATGCACGGCGAACCCACGCCAAACCATTTCCAAAACCCACGCCCACTAGTTACCCGAACCCACGCCCACTAGTTACCCGAACCCACGCCCACTAGTAACCCAAACCCACGCCCACTAGTGGGCCACGGGTTACTAGTGGGCGTGGGTTTGGGTTACTAGTGGGCGTGGGTTTAGCGCAAGCCAAACCCACGCCAAACCCACGCCAAACCCTCGCCCACTAGTTACCCAAACCCACGCCCACTAGTAACCCAAACCCACGCCCACTAGTAACCCAAACACACGCCCACTAGTAACCCAAACCCACGCCAAACCCACACCAAACCCACGCCAAACCCACGCCCACTAGTAACCCGTGGCCTTGGGTTTGGGTAACTAGTGGGCGTTACTAGTAACCCAAACCCATGGGTTACTAGTGGGGGTGGGTTTGAATTACTAGTGGGAGTGGGTTTGGGTTACTAGTGGGAGTGGTTTTGGGTTACTAGTGGGCGTGGGTTTGGGTTACTCGTGGGCATGGGTTTGGAAACCCACGCCAAACCCACGCCAAACCCACACCAAACCCACACCAAACCCACGCCAAACCCAGGGCAAACCCACGGCAAACCCACGCCCAGTAGTAACCCAAACCCATGGGTTATTAGCGGGCGTGGGCTTGGAAACCCATGCCAAACCCACGCCAAACGCACGCCAAACCCACGCCAAACCCACACCAAACCCGCGCCAAACCCATGGGTTACTAGTGGGCGTGGGTTTGGCGCTGGTTTGGTGTGGGTTTGGCATGGGTTTGGTGTGGGTTTGGGTTACTAGTAATGCCCATTAGTAACCCGTGGGTTTGGCTTGGGTCTGGTGTGGGTTGGCGTGGGTTTGGCGTGGGTTAGACGTGGGTTAGGCGTGGGTTGGGCGAGGGTTTGGCGTGGATTTGGCGTGGGTTTGGCGTGGGTTTTGCGTGGGGTTGGCATGGGTTTAGCGTGGGTTTGGTCTGGGTTTGGGTTACTAGTGGGCGTGGGTCTGGGTTACTAGTGGGCGTGGATTTGGGTTACTAGTGGGCGTGGGTTTGGGTTACTAGTGGATGTGGGTTTGGGTTACTAGTGGGCGTGGGTTTGGAAACCCACGCCAAACCCAAACCCACGCCAAACCCACACCAAACCCACGTTAAACCCACGCCAGACCCACGCTAACCCACGCCCAGTAGTAACCCAAACCCATGGGTTATTAGTGGGCGTGGGTTTGGAAACCCATGCCGAACCCACGCCAAACCCATGGGTAACTACTGGGCGTTACTTGTAACCCAAACCCATGGGTTACTAGTGGGTGTGGGTTTGGCGTGGGTTTGGCGTGGGTTTGGTGTGGGTTTGGCGTGGGTTTGGCGTGGGTTTGGAAACCCATGCCGAACCCACCCCAAACCCACGCCAAACCCACTCGCACTAGTAATCCAAACCCACACCAAACCCACGCCAATCCCACGCCAAACCCACGCCAAACCCATGCCAAACCCATGGGTTACTTGTGGGCGTGGGTTTGGAAAGTCACGCCAAACCCACGCCAAACCCACGCTAAACCCACACCAAACCCACGCCAAACCCATGGGTTTACTAGTGGGCGTGGGTTTGGAAACCCACTCCAAACCCACACCAAACCCACGCCAAACCCACGCCTACTAGTAACCCAAACCCACGCCAAACCCACGCCAAACCCACGCCTACTAGTAACCCAAACCCACGCCAAACCCACGCCAAACTTATGGGTTACTAATGGGCGTGGGTTCGGGGTACGGGTGGGTGTGGGTTTGGCGTGGGTTTGGTGTCTGTTTGGGTTACTAGTGGGCGTGGGTTTGGCGTGGGTTTGGCATGCGTTTAGGTTACTAGTAATGCCCACTAGTAACCCATGGACGTCACCACCCAGAGTTGTGTGCCATTGCCATCCGTATCATGCACTTGTGGACATCCGCCTCTCCAGCAGAGAGGAACTGGGCACAGCACGCGCGCATCAACACGGTTAGGCGCTGCAAGCTTGGGTTTGCCAAGCTTGCACAACTGGTTGAGATTGCCACCAACCAATCTCAAACAGTCCACGTGCGCACAACAGGGTGGTGGCTACGTGTTGCCATGGGTTATGGGGACCGGTCGGGAGGAGACGGCGAGAGAGGAGGATGACGAGGCAGACGTGGAGCCCGAGGTGTGGGGAGCGTGACCTGCTGGCAGTGTTCGCAAGCAGGAGATCCAGCAGCAGGTTGTCGCTTTCCATGACAGTCGACCGTCCAGGGCCCGTGCGGTTCAGAACGTGATCGGCCAGAGGGCCACGGAGCTGCGACCGTGGCCAAAGGCGGTTGACGACGGTCCGGACGGTGATGCAGATGACGACGACCCCTGCGACGAGTGGATCGACGATGCTGAAGCACCCGTCAGTGGCGTCGCGACGGCAGAGCGGGTGTTCTTCACTTATGGTGGAGGACCTGACGGCATGGGTTCACACACATCGGTCATCACTGATGATGTGTCGTCGACCGGACAAGCCAGTGGCACCGGTAGAGGTGGTGGTCGTCGTGGACGACGTCCGAGTGCGGCCGACGTGTTGGAGCAGGAGGCACGGGGAGGCCTTCGGACGACGGGCAGGCGTTAGGAGGTTAGGAGCGACAGCGAGCACGAGAGGGAGGCCGAGGAGAAGGAGGTGCCCCATCAGGATCGTCGCTACTCTGCCTCCCATCATCGGACCACTGCACCGCCCGAGGCACTTAGGCGTTCGGAGAGGTTGGCATCGACAGCAGGGAGAGAGCGGGCGCATGACAGGGAGGAACGTGAGGGGGAGAGGACTCCTTCGGGCTCCAGTATCCGCCCCCGCTCGCCGTCGGAGCTCCGTACAGACGACTTTGACGTCGGACACACCTCGGAGGTGCGTACCGACGACTTCGATTTGCGATGGCCCTCTGACATGGTGCGCGCTGGCGCACAACTTAGATATGGCCATCAGACATGGTGCACGCTGGCATGCAGTTCAGATATGGCCCTCAGACATGACATGACTGCGCAGGCACAGTCGGCATGATACTCAATGTGACTGCGCAAGGCATGGCAGGGTTTACAGGTTAGCGGCACAGCACCGCAGTTAACTCAAGATCATTAAAGTCGAGTTTTGTTGTCCAAAAGCGCAATGTCGCACTTGAATTGAAGTGCACACAGTCGCAGTTACCCGAGATCACCAAGGCAAGATTTTCAGATTGAATATGCAGAACCACACTTATTAAAAGTCGTAATTTGCAGGTTGGACGCGCAGTGTCGCACTTAAATCTGAGTGCGCACAGTCACAGTCCCTCAAGACCACTATGGCAGAGCTTTACAGATCGAGTATGGGGAATCACACATATTTAAAGTCATGATTCGCGCAGTGTCGCACTTCAAACTAAGTGCGCACAGTCGCAGGCACACTGGTTGCTCAGAAATCGACATGCTTAAAATAAGTCCTCTCTGGTACAGTAAATTGGCATACTTCAATTAAGTGCCTTTGGGCACAGTCAAGTCAACATGCTGAAGATAAGTGCCTTCTGGCACAATAAATCGACATACTTCAATCAAGTACCTCTGGGCACAAGCAATCATAATGTTCTGTTTGAGTGCCTGCTGGCACAGCCAATCATAAGGATCTGTTCCAGTGCCCGAAGGCACAGCCAATCATGATGCTCTGTTCAAATGCTACAATAATTAAGTACCCTTGGCGAGTTTAACCTAGACACGGCGATGTATGGCACGCTGGTTCAAAAGTAGTATGGTGGGGTAAAAGGCTTTCTGACACTGCGCGCACCAGGGCTTGGCATGAACAACCCTCGGTCATAAAGCAATCGGGGCGTAGTATCAACAACCCTCAAGTACGGAGCATGGACGTGCAGTGTCTTCTGTCCTCAAGAACAATGAACAACGGGAGCATAGCATCATGGGTGCACAGTGTCATCTACCCTCAAATACGGTGAACATGGGCACGGCTACTCGCGCAGCAGGCAGGTAGTTGAACGAGAGTGAGCAGAGGAGGGAGAGGGAGAAGAAGAAGGTGAGCCGAGAGAGCAGAGGAAGAAGGGGAGCAAATGGGCCTAGTGGGACCCAGGGCCGCCATGCTTTCTGAACGGCCCGGCCCATTTACCTCCTTCTTGCCTGCCTTGGCCTCGCTCCTTCACCTGACTACTCCAGCGCAGCAGCTGCAGTCCCTCTTCCTTGCTGTCCTGCCAGCGTCTACGCATCCCGCAACTGAGTGCCCTCTCTTCTCTAGTGACACGGCCTCTTCTTTATAACGGAGAGGCCAGGTGATCGGGCGCTGGATGTGGCAGCCCCATGGTCGAGGCTGGTGGTAAAATTAGACCAGGTCAAAGTTAATTTTAGCACCAGTCCCGATCTTAGGACACAAAGGGTCAGCCCCCGGTAGACGAACAGTCGGTCCCACGCTAAAAATAGTGTTGGACTGTGCTAATTTTAGTACGGGACTGGCGCAGGCCCAGTCCCCGGTAGACGAACAGTCAGTCCCACGCTAAGAATAGCGTGGGACTGTGCTAATTTTAGCACGGGACTGGCGTAGGCCCAGTTCCCGGTAGACGAACAGTCAGTCCCACGGTAAAAATAGCGTGGGACTGTGCTAATTTTAGCACAGGACTGGCGCAGGCCCAGTCCCCGGTAGACGAACAGTCAGTCCCACGCTAAAAATAGCACGGGACTGGTGCAGGCCGGACTTTGGGAAATGAACAGTCAGTCCCGTCCCTAAAATAGCATGTGACCGCATCTTAATTATTACTAGGGCCGGGTTATTTAATTATTTGACTGTTTTAGGACTATTCCGCTTCCAACCAGGTTACGCGGCCGTGTCGGTCCGGTCCCAACTGGTCAAACTTGAATATCTCACTAACCCTTGGTCCGCCTCAGGTGCCGTTTGGACTGGACCCTACTAATTCCCCCCTTGCGGTCGCGACGGTTCAGTCCACAGGGGGTGATCAGACCCCCAGAGGGCTGTACTGTTGTGCCGTCCTTTTTGTGGCTTCGACCCAAGGGAGTTTCAACCGATGAGCTAGGGCCTAATTGACCAAGGTCGTGGACAGTCCCATGGTGCGGGTTTGACGCAGCGCGGAGGTTGACTCCAACGCCTTCCGACAGTGGGTTCGCGTATTGCCAGATGTGGCACCTGCACTTTGCAGGAAGATCTTGAATTACACCCATTTTTCGGAGACGGAGGTTGCAAGTTCGATCCCTGCCAGGCCTATGTGGATGCTTTCGGGCTGATTGCCAGTTCCCTGTCTGAGCCTGGATGGTAGGTTGCTCGGTCTGCATGATCCAGGATGAATGGGGACTGATTACCGGTTCCCTACTCGCACCTAGATGGAAGGTGCTCGGCCCACTTGTGAAAAGTCTGAGCTCACTGTCTGTGGCCAGGACAAGGTTGCAGTAGGCATCGCTTTGAAGCATCTGCAGGTTGGTTGGCTGGAGTTGGATTTGTGCTTCCTGTCTGCGACCCAGCACCTAGGCTACAATGCATTCGCTTACTAGGGTCAAGTACCCCATGGCGGGATGGCCCAATAAATTGCACCCGTTGGGGGTAGGCAGTTCTTGATGAAGAACGAAAGGGCTGCTCGCAGCATCTGAGGGGACCTAGTGTGACGCCTGTGCGTCTTGGCACCGTAAAGGTCTCCCGGTGCGGAATGCTCCTAGCCATTGACCCTGGGATGAGGTGGGTACCTACGCTCTTGAGCTGAAATGCCAACTGCCCTACTTCAAACAT
>BFEA01001140.1:38213-65801 GCA_003427395.1 Chara braunii
CTCTCTCTCTCTCTCTCTCTCTCTCTCTCTCTCTCTCTCTCTCTCTCTCTCTCTCTCTCTCTCTCTCTCTCTCTCTCTCTCTCTCTCTCTAATGCTTTCCTTTTTGAACTGATAGTTTTCGCTTTTGGAGCTTCTCAACCACGTACCGGTGACGTCCACCGCTTGCGTCCACGCGGACGGTCGACGCCCCCGCGAGGGGATAGAGGGGAGAGAGCTTAGACTTTGTCGTCTTCCCTCGACGCACCCACCTTAAAGAGAGAGGAGTTGCAACAACTGTTGTATGGATTCGGTGTTGGTTCGGATGACCGGGAACGCGGAACCTTGCCCGTGTTCATCACGTACCTCTGATCGTCTCATCTCACTACCGACCTTCCCCATCGCAGATGATGACAGCGTTTATTGCGATGCGGACGTACGACGCGCGCTGAGGCGGACGGAGCAAGTGTGTTGGCAGGACCCGCCTCGTGCTTGTGAGATAAGAGGGAACGGGTTTGTTTTGATTGATCGTTTTGATTCCCCGACTTTAATATTGCCTTATAAGGGTTTGACGGTGTTGCCCTGGTCGGCCGCTCACGCCGCGTGGCAGCCGCAGTTTGATTGTCACTGGTGTCGCCAGGGGGACTCATGTTCCTGGCGACGGCTGGTCCTGGGTGACGAGGGAGCGACACGTTTCCCCGAGCTTTCCCGTAGTGCGGGGGCGCTGCGCACGCAATTTCAAATTCAAATGTCGGCGAGTCCTCCCGACGCTTTACCCTCCCGGAAACTTTCGCGCGGACTCTGTGAGTCCGACGCCGAGGCTTGAAGGCCTCGAACCAACCACCTCCGCAGCAAGGACCCGAGGGTTCGGCCACTTTGTGAGGCCGATATGAGGCCTGAAGGCTTCGATCCTGCCACCTATCCCCCAAACCCCTGACGACCGAAGTTTTGTCCTCCGCCGCCATGGCCCTCTCCCCTTAATGCCTTTTTCCGTCCCGATGCATGACGATAGTTCATTTTTGCGGAAACCTTTCTTGAGTTTATCATTTCGGAGTGATCCGACCCCCACGGGACTCCGCGACGAAAGTTCGACTCCGGGGAAAACCTCCGGCATGAAACGAGGGCCTCCCGTTCCGTCCGGGAGACTCAACCCTTACGGCCAAAAATCCTCAGCCACACCCCTCCTAGAACTCTGATCGGCGACCCCATACGGGAAGCTGCGAGGGGGCGTGAGGTTGGTATCAGAGCTGATTTGTTTCGGCTCCGAGGTTTTCCTAGGACGATTTCCCTGTTTTAAAGTTTCTCCTTTTTCTTTTTTATCTTTTCATTAGATTTTTCGCATTTTTGAGTAGGCTGGCTCTCCGTCGACGGAGGCCCGCGAATAGCAATCAGAACCGAGCGAGAGGCCGGGCTCGAAACCCGCCTCCCGCGATGGTGGAACCCGGAATCGGGGGTGAAAACGACGACGACAACCACGCAGGGATGGCCAATCATCCCCTGTACTTTGTACCTCCTCCCTCCGAAGTTCCCATTTTTTCTGAAGATGCCACCGATCCTCGCACCTGGCTAGCTGCCTTGAAAGCCCAGGGCTGGTCGGACCAGTTGCTCCGAGAACGAATTCCTGGAAGGTTAGCCAGAACCGCTTTTGAATGAAACGGACAAAACCCCTTCACTAATTAGGCAGTCTTCCAGAGGAAATTTCTCGATAGATTTGATCACATCGCATTAGGTCAATGCCTCCGTTTAATAAAGGAATACACACAGCTGCTTCGGGAGACCTTGGCTAGATATGCTGAACGTTTTACGTACCTAGCCGAACGCTCCGGGGTGGATGAGAAAATGGTACAGACTGATTTCGTCAGAGGACTGTCAGATTCTCGTCTGCGGAAAAAGATCTGCAAGAAATGCAACCCTATAGAACATACCGTGACGGAGGTAATTCAGTACGCAATTAAGTACGGGAAAGAAAATTACGATGTGGGCCTGGACTCAGAATCAGATGAAGATGACCCTTCGGATGTTCGATGCAATAGCTACTCCGCTACGACACGAATGTTCGAAGATTGCTTCGGGTTGGGTCTGGCAAAAAAAAGGCTTGGATCGGAAAGCTTCTTCCTCTGCTTCGGCCTCCCGTCGCTCTAGTCAAACGCAAGGAGGCCGGGGCAAGGAAGAAGTATCCATGAAAGAAGTCACGGCCTAACTAGTTACGGTAGTAGCCCTATTGATGGAGTTTGTTCAAGGTCTGCAACGGCAACGCATAGCCGCCGCACAACGGCAACAGGCGGCTATGACTGCCGGAGCCCCTATGACAAGACCGGCTGTGGCCGGGGCTGTCCCACCCCTACGCTGTTATAACTGTAATCAGCCAGGCCACCTTGCGAAAGATTGTCCGAAACCCCGAACTCAGGGCGGGGCCACCAGACCTTCCCAAATCCCGCTGGCTGCTCCCACCGCTGCAGGACAAGGGAGGGTAGCCACGGTAATGGACACAGGAACGATGGAGATGGTGACCCCGGCGGCCACTGAGATAAGAACCAATGAGTATATGGCGGCAGCGATGTTCGAACCCGGGACCATCGGAGTGATACGTCACGTCCAACGGATTACCGAGGAAAGCGACCCCGGGCCGTGGCGACCAGGATTCGAGGATCTTGCGGTACCTGGTCCTGAATACAAGGATGGCCATATCGACGTATCGGATGCCTTGAAGGCTTTGGATCTTCGGATCCCCGTCCCTATTCCATATCTGCTAACCATTTTTCGAAGCGGCTAACGAAAAGTTGATCGAACGGTGCCTCAAAAACAGGTGCCGATTCGAGGAAAGTCGAAAGGGCAAAAAGCCGGTCCTACAGGACCCACCTACTAACGAGGAGTCACAGCCCTCGACCTCAGAGGTGCACGAAGCCAACCGGATAGGGATGATCCAGACCGTAGATTCCGCCTCGGAAAAGCTCGAGGTATTTCCTCGGGTCTATCCTATAACCTGGAAAAGCGTAGAGTGTGACTGTGAGGTCTGGGGAAACCCCTCGGCCGCCATCCTAGACTCGAGATCATCAACGATCGCCATTTCTTGGAGATTGACGAAACAGTTGGGAAGGGAAGGACAGGTTCAGCCCCTCCGGCCGGATGAACTGTATATATCCGCTACGGAAGATAGTATTCATTGTAAGGGGCGAATAACGAACGTGCCTATACGGGTGGGGCGGGTGCATTGTTTGTGTGACGTGATCGTGCTGGATGTACAGGCGTATGATGTTCTGCTAGGCATTTCGTGGCAGGCGGCGGTCGGAGCGCGAATGCACTTTGACAGCTGTAAGGTGGTGCTCACATCGGCCCACCCCAAACCCCAAACGATACCAATGAGACTTGCGGTGCGCATGCGCGCCCAGCCGGCGCCTCGCCTCACCACGAAAGCCCATCAAATCAACATGATCCGACGCCTATCACCAGACGAAAATGAACCCTCGACGGAAACTGACAAGACTCATGTACCCGACCGATATCCGATCCGAGTTCCGGATCGGTGGCGCCATTCTTGGCGGCGAGAACCGCTGGAAATAGTTCGGAGCGAGTCCAATTGGTCGCACACGTTCTCCTCCGTGGTGCAGGGGGAACCCCTGCTGAGGGTGTCCCGAATAGCTGACCTTTCGGAACCCCCTGCGTCCTTGTATCTCAGGACGGACCCCTTACTTGAAAGATTTACCGAGTTGAGGGGGCTCTGCAATTTATCTTTTCAACCTCCACGGCCCCTACTCACGAATGAAAAAGTCGCGATACTCCTGAAAGAGGGGGTGTCGTTTCAACCCCGAACGAAGGAGTATCTGTGGGGACCGAGGGAACTGGCGCAGGCCTTTTCGGTCGAACCCTCGGCCGAACCCGAACTGGAAAGTGACAGTGACATGGAAAGCGAGCTGATGAGTCCGGCGGACAACCAACTTATTGCGACGATCCTTTCGGCGAAAACCGACAACTCCTTATTTGGGGCCTCGCCCGATGCCAACGCGGCGGTCCTCATGGTTACGACGACGGTCTCCTTTCCTGGGGGAACCGTAGAAGTTCAGTTACCAGCCCATGTTCCGAACGAATACAAACGTCTCCTTTTGGCGGTTGTACGGGCCTATCCTGAGGTCGTCAGCATTCAGGACGACGACATAGGGCTAACCCCTTTGATACAACACGCGATTGACACCGGGGATCAGGCCCCGATACATTGCCGACCGTACCGATATTCCCTTAACGAAAGGCAACTGGCGTTGGAAAGGGTACGGGAATTCGAGCGGTTGGGGTGGGTCGAACCGTCGCTGGCACCATGGTCTTTTCCCGTGGTTCTCATGCCAAACGAAATGGCTCGGTTCGGGTATGTATCGACTACCGGAAATTGAATGCCATCACTACCAAAGATGTGTATCCCTTGCGCGACCCAAAACCGCCTTTGTCCTGTTTGAGGGAACGTGGCAATGGGTCCAGTGTCCCATGGGAATTTGTAACGCCCCTGCAACGTTTCAGCGAGCAAAGAATATGGCCTTCGCTGAGTTCGTTAACAAAACCCGACTAACCCAGCCCCTGATCATTTTCTGCGTAATTGTGTACATGGATGATATTTTGGTCTTTTCAAAAACACACGAGTACCACGTGGAACACATTGAGTGGGTTTTGCATGCACTGAAAGATGCGGGGTTCAATGTGGCCTTGGAGAAAAGCAAGTTCTTCTTGTCGGAGATCTCATTCTTGGGGTATATCGTCACGGTCGACGGACTAAAACCAGATCCGAGGAAGGTGGCAGCAGTTCAAGATGCCCCGGCGCCGATCACACTCACCCAGGTTCGGGCTTTTCTAGGGCTGGCATCCTATTACCGACGCTTCATCAAGGGGTTTGCCGGCATAGCGAAGCCCCTCACGAACCTGCTTAAGAAAGAGGAACAGCTGATCTGGACGCCGGAATGCGAAGCGGCGTTTCAGGCGTTGAAGGAGGCTTTGACATCTGCTCCTGTGTTGGCGCACCCCGACCCGACAAGACCGTTCGCACTATACACAGACTGGCAGCCTCAGGCGATATCGGCGGTGTTGACTCAGCATGGCAAGGACGGAAGGCGCAGGCCAATTACGAAGCGTGCAAAGGTGAATGTCTGGCGGTGGTGTGGGGGATTCAACATTTCCAACCGTATCTGTACGGCCAAAAATTCGTGCTGGTAACGGATCATCAGCCGCTGCTGTTCCTACGCAACAACACGGACTACACGGGGACGTTGGGCAGGTGGGCAGTGCATCTGCAAGACTATGACTTCGACATCCGCCACCGTGCCACGCGGCAGCATGGTAACGCCGATGGATAAAGACGCCTTCTGCCGCCCAACAAGTGTCCCGCCAACGAGCGACTCATTACGTGGAGGCCAAAAGTCGTGGCGACGAAACCGCACTACGGGGAGCTACACGTGCTGCGTAAGGACGACGCCTGAGTCCGGAATGGAGGTTTCACCGGAGATGGCCGACGCTATCTCTTTGCCCTCATCCCACTCCCTCGCTCTCTCGTCTAGCCCCAACTCGTCCTCTGAAACACACCTAAGTCCCTGTTTCTTTTGTACCTTGCCTATGATCCTGGACCAAGAAGGGTCACATCCGGGAGGGGCCAGTTTTCTTTTATGGGTACAGTGTAGTCTGTGTCATACGGTCAAATCTCACGGACAGTGCGTTAGGTACCGAAGTGAAAAGACGTGGGTCTTTCCCAACTGCAGAACGGACCAAGTCCCTACCGAGAAGCGGTATCTGGACGCTAGAACAGCCAACGGATTTGCGCCAAGTGCCCACCGGGCAGAAGCCTGGACGGAGCTTTTGTTCCTACGGAGACTGTCAGGCGACTTGTTGTCAGAACTTACCAAAGCCGAACGGCGGAGAGTCACGGAGCGGGCGCAGGACTATCGCTGGCAGGGCCCGACGTTACAAAAACGGAAGGTCGATGACGACGGAGAGTTCAGCTGGTTGACGGTTTCACACCCTCTTGCTAGGTTCGATTGGACACGAGTCGCTCATGAGGAGGATGCGGTCCATTTGGCGGTCAAGTACATGAAAAAAGCCATCGAAAAGAATGGATGGTACTGGTCGGGAATTCGGGAAGGTGTGAAATACATCGTTCAGAATTGCCCGGCCTGTGCGGCGGACAAGGCGCCGGTACCGATGCCTCGGACGATGGTGCCCACTCGTGTATAGCGCTGTCGAGCGCATCGGTCCGGCGCCGCACGCGGCAGCGCGGGACCCTCTCGGCCGCGTCACGTAGGAGTTGGATCAACCTCGTCACGGACACACAAATGGAGCTTCCTTAGGCCGCTCCAGCCGAGTGCGCCAGCCATACCTCTCGCGAACCCCTACGACAGGATAGGGCCTACGCGAGACACAACTTACCTCCACCTTACGGGAGTTGTCACCTCCATTCGGTGGGCGTATCCCCGCCGAGCTACCAGTCCACAATACGAAAGCTAATCAATTACAATCGCAGAGGTGGACCAGTCGAGGGCGTTTCTCGTTCGCTGTAGCATAGGGGGTACGTGCGGTAATACGCCTTTCGGGCCCACACGCGAACCGACATCTCGGGGGGCTGAAATCCCAAGCGCGGCTCGTCGTCGGTCGACTAGGACGCATCCCACACACCACGCGTACACCACTATACGAACACAAAAATAAAATACACACACACAACCATACAACAAGACACAACACAAACAACGCGACAACGCTCCTAGCCCCTCGGTAGCCATCCCATAACTTTACGATGCGGAATTCGCATAGGCGTCGCTCGCGAGACTTAGTATAAAACCGCGCGGACGCAGGGCTAACTCATATCGGCTCGCAATGCAAGCGTACGCAAGCAGTCGCAATGATGGCGTGCTATGTAGTGCCCGTACTCACGCGGTCCTCGTTACTCTCGAGGGTCGCATTCGACACTCAGATGTCGGTTGACACGCGCCTTGAGGATTAATCTCTCGACGCTGGACAACCGCCATGCGCGGTTGAAGACCACACACCCTCTTCTGCACTTTGTGCACAGTGGGTGGTACACAAGTCCATACCTGTGGAGGCAGTCGCTTCTTGCGGCCTTGGGGGTAAGTCCTACTCCGGGCCTGGGCAAAGGTCAATGGGTTTGACTTTGACGGCTGCTACGGACTACAACGTCCAACTATAAAAATACCAAAAAACAAAGGACAACAGGGGGTCTCCCTTTTCTCTCAAGCCATAATCTGGCTAACCCCTGCGCACGACCTCAGTAAGCCGCGCGCATACCCAAGGTACATATAAGTACATATATACAAGGCTTATTTATATAAGACGATCACTTCTCATAGTCACAGTGGGGCTTCTCTCGGCCACATACACATGTAATTGCTGGCAGTCACATCCAAAGTTCGAACCACAACCATACCTGCAATCACATCAAAGATCAACAAAAGTCAACGCACTACACGGGGTCAACTTCAACCATTCTCGATGCTCATACCCCTTGCTTTAGCCATGAAAACCTCACTCTTGTGCAACTCCCCAAAATAAATACTCAGTACTTCTGTTAAATGGTCATTCAATAAAGTCCGGTTAAAAACACAATGAAACAATTCAAACCACGGGGCTAAAGCCTTTAGGTTAAGTGACAAGAGTGGATTGGAGTTGAATCGTAAACCGACGAATCGGCAACCGACCTGTTATCAGTGATAACAGAAGATGATCCTCAAGGGATCAAGCAGAATCTAGTCCTGATCTTGAATCAGAGACCCCAAAGGACCTGTAACACAAGATAGGTCAAATGCCCAGGCTAAATCATCAGCATATGGGGGATAAACCTCCATAGCACATTCCCACTCAACGTCACATGCCGATTAAGTTTAAGCCTAACCCTAAGCCAGTGCCCAAGCAAAGGAAGGCTAATGGCAGAATCTCCCCCTTATTCAGGGTGGACCGCCAAAATCCTCACCTGTCAAAATATAATCTAACTCCTCTAAATCAAGAAAATTTCGGCAGCGCTTCCAGTAGGAAAAATGCCTTCTCAGAATTTATATAAGCCCGAATATGAAAACAAAAATAGTCTTTGACTTCCCAAAGTCCAATTTTGTCTAACTCCCTGAATTAGCAAAAATTTGGGCAGCACTCCCTTTAGGAAAGGAGACTTTCCAGATTTTTACTAAGCCAAGTATGAACTTTAGACAAGTTGAACTTTGAAAAGTCAAAAATTGACTAACTCTTTGGATTTTGTAAAAATTTCGGCAGCGCTTCCCGTAGGAAAAGTAGCTTGCCAAAATTTATACAAGGCCAAGAATAACAAAAGATCCCAGAAAATGCTAAAATTGATCTAAGTAAAAGAAACTCAGCTCAGAAAATGCAAGAACTGAAACTAACTCCTATGGCTCTAGCACGTGGCGAGCGACTAAAGCAGCTACCTATCAAGATCCAACTCAGACCGAGTAGTAGCCTCACTCAGTCACATGCAGGCCAAACCACAAAGGTAAGTACTCTTGTTATCCCCAAATCAGTCTGGACAAACAATAGTTCATGATCTTTCAATGATTTAACCCTTTATACCCAGCTTACATAACGCACTGGTCAAGCCACCTGAACTTACAAAGCGCGCCCAACTTAGCCAGGCCTAAAGTCAGAATACCTAAACTTATAGAGCGTTCTGACTTAGCCAAGTATACACAAACAAAGGGCACTACTACTTTTCTCTTCCTTGGGCATATGACTAGACCACTCTAGTCGTCGTGGACTTCTTAATTAGCCAAGTTATATATACCTCTCTCCACTTAGTTTTCGAAATGGACATAGGGCTGAGCCGCTCATCTTAGAACGTTGCTCAGCCTGCCCAAGTTTACCTTCAGTTATATCTTTTTAGTTATACTCTCTTCGAATCACGATAGGCTATAGTCAGGTTGTCCAATCTTATAGAACCCRCGCCTGACTAGCCTGTTCGTAGATAAAGTAATAATACAGTATAGCCAGATTATACCATTAGGTTCCAGCATGTGCGAGGCTCTGAGTCAAACCCCCTGAACTTACAGAAGGGTCTGCCTCTCCACCTAATTCCTTTCTCTCTAAGCCTTCCTGTGTGTGGCATTGGGTCAAGCCCCCTGAACTTACAGAAGGGTCTGCCCTTTGTCGGGTTCACTCCTTTAAAACAAATGCAGGAACAGACTGAGCCATCTGAACTTACAGAACAGCTCGGCCCCCTCGTTCAGAAACAAAAGAAACTCAGGAAAACCCAAAGAAACCAAGGCAACTCAAGGCACCAAAACTTATTGAGCACCATGAGTTCCTGAAAGTTAATCATAGTCAAACTCCTCGCAAGTCAGAGCAGTCAGGACACCTAAACTTATAGAGCGTCCTGACCCTCCATGCAATTCACAACACCAGGTCTCCCCAAACTTATGGGGACATCCAGCCTCCAGAGCTTCAGGCTACCTAAACTTATAGAGCGGCCTGAGGCTCCATGCAATCCAAGAATAAACAAAGCGTTGAGCTTCCCCAAACTTAAGGGGACCTCCCAGCCTTAGTGACCCAGTCAATCTGCACACAATACTGCTTTCCTCCCAACCTTCCCCCATATGCAACCCCTTTTGTTCACAATCTGCTTTCAGGGAACCAACAAAGTCTGAAGATGAAATTGCACACACATTCCTTTACTTAATCTGAGTTCAAATCCTGAAAGTCAAAACAAAGTCAAAGTACAGGATTCACGCCATATACTCAGCCAAACATAGAAAGGTATACAGGTAGGGGTTATGACTGGGTTTATAGAAGGAGTCAGGGAATTACCACTCAGTTTCCTGCCTCCAGGACTGGACTCCTCCTGGGTCCCGGCAGAGCTCCCACAATCGGTGGGGCAAACCTCCCACTGAGGCCTTGGCGCGGATTACGGGTTGCAACCCCGCCTACCGCCTTCCTCTCAGAATCAGCAGACTAGACTTAGAGTAAGAGGGGTAGGAGATAGAAGGGTTTTAGTCTCTCAGATCCAAGAATGGTGCACTCAAACTCGCGTGAGAGGGCCTTGATTTCCTCCTTTCACCTGAGGGCCCCGCAATGATGGCCAAGTACGCAGCCGCCCGTCAATCCTTAGTCAAACTGCCGACGTCAACCCCCTGGCGACTCCTCAATTCGCAGCACCACCCCTCCTCGCAGTTCAGCCACTCTCCCTACATTACACCTTCGCCCCTAACCAACGCCCAGCAGCCGCAGTGCATGCCAGTGCCAAACTTGCAGAGCGCCGGCCCCGCGAACTGCATATTTCGCAGGTTGCCGACCCTGCAGACCGTTGCCAACCAGGGTACGTGCCCCTTCCTTGTTCAACCCTCGCGGCCATGGCGCCACTTCCTCAGATCAATTGGTCAATCGTCCATATAGAATAGTCACTCTGAAACGACGGGCTGTGCAGCGAACACCTCGCACGTGGCCGTTGTGGTGCCGCAGCCCGACACAACACTAGTGTTTAACGCAGGCCTAGCGAAGGAGTTGTGGAGTACAGCGAGGCTTGCGATATTACAGTCCCATAGTAGCAGGATTTACCCAGTGCACCACAAAAACTCAGTGGAACACGGCTGCACTTGGGCACGACCACAACAGTATGCCGATCAAACTCGTTACCCACCAAGTTGGGCCTTAGAGTCACAGCTGCAGCAGTCTGAGGATCTAACCGGCAGCCGTACTTACAACTCGTACTGCAAATCCCGACAACGCAAGTTGCGGGCTGGTTTATAGCCCAGAAGTAGCCTTACTAAGTCCCACACAGCTTGCCACACTCATCTACTCCTGTCTACTGCGAACAGCACCTTCCCACTCAGTCTACCAGGTCGCCTGATCACGACTTTTCTCCACTCATGCAGCTGTCTTCTTTCTGACTCGCTCTCCTCCACCCGCTCTGGCAGCTCCATCCGCTATCTCCAACTCCCCCTATACCGAATTCCCCTGGCGCATGTTTGTGCCTACCTCCATTACTCCTCCTTAGTCCCACCGCCAAACGAACGAGCTCCGTCCCTCCCGCTGCGCCCTGTCCGCCTCCCTCACCTCCTATCGTTTGCAACGTGCGGATGAATCTGGACGCCGATAGCGTCCGGGTTCATTCTGCTTTTCCACTTTCTGTCTGCTCCGCCACTTCGCCCTACCATGTCGGCCCTCGCTGCCCCGCTGCCAGCCCCGGCCTTTGCTCTACGCCCATCACTCACCCCCTCAACGTGCATGCACCTGGCCTGGCTACCACGCCAGACTCTTTTCGCCCTTTCCCGTAACTCTCCACTCCGCCATAACTCGTGCACGTTTTCTCTTACAAACGCCCGCACTTGTACTTGCCACCCCGCGAGCAACGTCTCTCCCCCGTCTTAGCCTGTGAATGAATCCGGATGCAAATAGCGTCCGGGTGCATTCCCACTGCAGCCCGTTCCTCTGAGCTGGCTCCGCCTCGCTGCTCTGCCTTAGCTTAGCGCCCCGCCACACTCCTCCTCCGCAGCCGCCCTTCAGGCCGGCCCCGGCCCTCGAGCTGGCCCTCACCACGCTAATGTCCGTCGCCCCGCCATCGCTTTCCCCTTCTCCACCGGTGAGTGCACCTCGACGCTGACCCTCGTCCACGTTCCTCCGTCCCTCTCAACGCTCAGGCCCATTCGTCACTCCGCCCGCCACTTCTCGCTCACTCCCTCATCTTCTCCCCGTCTATACCTTACCGTCCTACCGCCGCCCTCCTAGCGCGAGCCACCGTGGCAGCGCTTCCGCATGGCTCCCGCAGGAGTAAGTGGGCAGCCGGGCGCTGCCTCTCCATTTATACTCCTGGGGCTCACTGGTCTACCCGTTGCGTCCAGCCCCCGGTGTGCCCCGCCTGCTTGCCCCGCGCTGCCTGGCCAAACCCACCGCCCGTTGCCTCTCTCCTCATCTTCGCTCTACCACTGCTCCGCTTGGCTGCTTCGCGCATGTACCCAACACCGAAACTCCTCCGGGTTCATTCCCCCACTGACTAACTCCCTTCCTTCGCCCCTACTAACTACTGTCAGCTCCCCCGCTCGGTGCTACTCACCACCTGAATGCTAGCGCCCGCCGTCCCCCCCCTTGGCTCGCTGCAGCGCTCAGCCCTTCCGCCCGTTGTTGCGCATGGCTTGCTCCCTCCTGCTGCGTGTGCATCTGGCGGGATCCCCCGTCCAGATTCGCCCGTGCCATCCTTATGCAGGGCCCATGCTAATCTTCTCTGTATCGTTCCCCCTTTTTTTTTTTTCTGTGTGGTCCGATCTACCACGGATCAGATATTAAACTGATCTGAACCGATACTACACTTGACCTTAGTCAGAAGGACGAGAAGGGCATCTCGCCCCAATTTTTAACGGATGTCCCGGAGGAGTCGACCGGGGCAATGCCCCGCGGCTCCCCCAAAGGCCACTCGGCCTCCCACCTTTGCGAATCTGCCCCCCCCTTCCGAGGCCGGATTCCGGTGCCTCATACAGCCTCAACCCTCCGGCGAGTGATCAGGCCCGCCCGTTTGCGGGCCTGGCGGCCGCAGGGCTGCTGGCACATCGCCAACCCCGCGGACAGGGCCCGCCACCTCACCCATAAGCAAAACCGAGGGGGATAACCTTGGCGGCCCTCGACCCCACAGGTCCCTTCCGCGACACTCCGCTGCAGCTACTGCGCCAACGCCTGCTGGCTTCGATCCCCGCTCCTCTGTATAGTCAACCTAGTGTCGTAACCTATAGGGCTAAGCCCAAGCCTGAAACCCATCTCCGCGGAGTCCCATATGAGGCGGTGCGGTGCGGCGTTTTGGGCCAACAACCCAGCTGCGCGGCCCCCAGTGTCCGCGCCGGCTTGCTTATACCGTGCCATAATCACCCCGCGCGCCATCTTACAACACCCCGCTCACCGCGCGAAGTCGCGCCGTCGTTGCCGATGCCGTCGTCGGGGCCGTTCTCCGCACGCACGCTCGACTCGGTCAACGTTAGCCATTGAAAGAAAATATCTCATTTTTCCTAGTTTAATCAAGAGCAACCAAAAATAAAAACTTAGAGATAGGAATAAAAATAAACAGACCGGCGCCCTGAGCCGGTTTCGTAATCAACATCACGAGATGAATCACGCGCGCCTTAAACCTGCGCGCCCACGCACTCTCTATACTAGCCAACCAACTAGTCAATCGTAAATCACAGATGCGGCTGCGCCTAGCGCGGTATACTCAGACTTCAAACCAGAACCATTTTCTGTCGCTTGCAAAAACCAGCGCGGATACCCTTGTAAGGGTATTCGTGCCGACAGCTTACCGGACCATATTAAGCGACGTCCCATCGCTTCGCCAAATCAGAAGCTATAAATTCATCCGCACTCCAAATGCTGACGAGAAAGGAACCAATCCGATTAGCCGACAGACTCAGGCTCGAGGCCTCCAACAATCTATGCCCACACAACTGTATGCCGCCAGGGTTTTAACCTGGGTCTCCATTGTCCTAACACTAGGACGCCGGTGTATTACGCGTCGATACTACAGCATAAGCTCCAAAGGCCACCTCAAACCGTCCTCTCCCCGTCATCCGAGACAAATGTCAGCCTCTCGTTGAGTGTCCCGGCGAGACTCTTTCTCGCAAGTAGAGTCATACTCAAGGACGCAGGCCTTAAATGAGACCTCGGAAGGCAGTCTCGCCTCCCTCGCAAAAATCCTCACGATCAAACGTATATATATACATACATAAATTTCCTCTCAACTCTTTCTGCAGTCTAGTACAGAAATGCTAGGTCTCCATCCTGGCCCACCATAGTCTGGTTGATCGAGCCAGATCTACGGCCTATGGCATTGTTATCTTAACGGCAGTTCCTTTGGTTGGTTGTGCAACGATAGGTTTTCTCCTGATAAGCATTCAATCAGGACTACCCAAAGTCTCAACTCATATTCCCCGCCACCCCACCGGAGTAATTTCCCTGGGGCGTGCATAACCCCTTAAACTTTTACCCCGTTGGTAGACATGGGTCCGCAGTCAGGTTGTGTTGGCTTGCAGTCATCCAATAGGGGTTGCGCCCTAGAGGTGCTAACCTTTACCGTTTAGCTTGGTATTCCTCAATATGCCTTGGGATTAGCATAAGTGTCTAGACGGTGCGTCGCAAAACAGACCACAGGCCCATTGCGGGACTACGCAGGGGTCTGTCTCACTTTTAAAGGCGTTTACCAGCTCCCTATGGGACGACATAGAAAGCATGGCCCCTTTTCACAATCACAAACAGGTTCACCGCCAGGCTCATACACAAGGTCGTGGCCCGCTGACTTGATCARAGAYAACAGACCACACATCCCACRACTATGCACWGACTYGCGAYCTYCTYWGTTCCACCAATGATCCAATCTGTAATTGTGGTTCCTCTCGTCAGACTTTATCAACTCAAAYTTYGYTTACYATRCCCTTAAATTTGTTAACCACCTTTCATACGAAGGAGGTCCCTCCCAATAGGTCTCCCARCYATCCCTCTCTTYCTAGGATGRRCTATCACGCGACCCTTTTTAAAACACCTTCCTTTGGAAGMTGWGTCTTCCAACAAACAACATTACCACCTTCCTTAATCTGGAGGGGTCTCAACCATAAGACAACTCAAACCGAGAGGCCTACTTATGGGTCCTCTCCACAGCCCATCCCCGAAACAACTCAACCGGGGGACCTGCTTATGGGCCCTTTTCGCAACCTACTCATAAAACATCCGGCATGGTAAGTACTTGAGCCTCAAAGACTTGCAAAATCCCTTAGGATTCTCACCCTTTCACAATAACAGACTGCACTCCCTCCCCTTATACTCGACCCCGTCCTGCTTGTAGGCAGACCGCACGAGTATACCGAAGAGTAGACAGTTCACATCCATTTAATCTCATAAAGTCCACACAATCCAATACACATGAGATGTATCTCACTCATCTCTCACACAAAGCCATCATACATCAGGATAAACCACACATGTGAGAGTGATTGTGATCGTCATATACAAAAGATAGTCTCAGATAAAGCCCCAACTCAATATATATACAGGGGCACAACACCCCAACTCAGGCGCGAGCCAAATGTTCTCGGGTTATATATATATACACTCGGAGTTGAACAATCTCAACTCAAATCATCACCGGTATCACACAAGAACAACACGGTCTCCGTGACTAAAGCTCAAACTAAAACAGTTTGATTAGGTTGTAGCCTCACCCCTCAATCCAGAGGGACCTAAGTAATTCCAGACATATCCAGATATCCAAGGACAGGTAAGACTAGAAGTCATTCGTACAGAGGTCTTACAACTGCCTCCCTAGGCTAGAAAGCCTATCTCCCACACGCTGAGGTTTCCTCCCGCGCCTATACCGTCATTCAATTGGGGTTCCTCTTGCCTACAATTGAAGTCACCTTACCGGACCATAATTGCGAAATCCCCTTCCCTCTGTACGCTGTGCCTATCCGCAGCAGCTATATAATTGGGATTTTTCGCTTATACCTACGGTCTACGTAAATTTTCAGGCCCTTCTCACCCAAACCTGCCTCCTTCACAACTCATCATTGTAACCCTTCTTGATACATCCTGTCGACCAACACATAGGGGCTCAGTCTGTACAATTGGTGGCCCTACCACTTTGACCCTTACCTTCACCTATGTGTACATTGTCTACGAAAGACACACCCTAGCAGGATATATGGACACTTCCTATCGGCCAACTGCGGCGCGAACCCCCTCCCAGTCTACAGCTCCCTCGTTTGGGTCGTGCGAATTTGCATAAGTATCCACTACATTAGCCAGGTTCCTGAGTTCCTGGCTATGGGGCAAGAACCTTCGGTCCAGGTACAACCCATTTACCAAATCGCACGTATACCTTGCATATCCCCATTCTCGCACCTTCACGGCAGCTTCTGCAGCAGCTTCCACCCTCGCTTGTCCTCCAAAATGTGCCTCTACCATGAATTGTGGTAGAAAAACTCGCAATGGGGCTGAGGGAAGCACAAACACTTCAGCATGCTTGACCTCTACACGGGTCTCCACCTGCTCCTCTCCCTCCTGGACCCTGTCATTCGTCCATTTTGCCGCAGCTTGCTCAGCTACCCTCAAAGGTCCCGCCAACAGGCTCCCATGCCCAAGTGCCAATTCAATCCCATGTACGGCCCTAAACGAGGAAGACGCATACAAAGTCACCCTTACGATCGCGCAGTCCCGATTATCATCAAACCCGGACTCGATCCAGGCAAAAATACCCTTGCCTATCGGTGCGCTCCACCAGGAAGAGATGTACTCTCCCTCCCTGACTCGCCTCGGCTGAGAAATCTCAGGCACATCTTCACCTTTGACACGCAGCATCAAACTGGGATCATCCTTTGCATAAGGCATCCTGAGTTGCCTCTGCTCCAGTCTGGGTTCTGTCCATCACAGAAAAACGTCCAGCATGCGCCTTCCGTTATTCTATTGGCAATCATACTCCACCATCTGATCTCTAAACCTTATCCTCAGACCATCTTCTCCTAGAACCATTCACTTCCAGTGTTTGCGACCGCCCAACCTAGTAAGATATCGACGGTAATATACCATGGTAATAATCCTTTCACAAACACCGACTTCCTAATGGTGACTATTCATACGACATGGTACATTACTCAAGTAATGGATGCCATTGACACCCTGCTAAAAATCATCCCGATACTTATTGCATACGCACGTAGAAAGTCTATCCAAACAATCGGTTGTACCGAAGGGAGCCCTTCACACAAATACCCATCGGCAGTAGAACACCAAACACCCATTGATAAGCCCTCACACGATAACTCAGACGTTAATCAGATATCACTTTTACCGCCCAAGGATGATACAATATACACGTCATATGGGCAGGCACCCCAAACATCAACCCAAAATGCAGCACAACCCATAGTAACTAGGATATACTTGTAACCACGACCACAACATAGCAGGCACAACTCATTACCAGGGGTTGTAACTGAAGACCACGATATGCTTTATATATAACAACATAAAGCCGACCCAGCTGCCAGTCATATAACAAGATAACTCTCAAAATGTATCTTAGTTTATTCAAGACAGAATAAGACTGACAATGAGCAATTAGCATGATACAATTGTTACCCCCTTCATCTCTTAAGCGAAGCATATAGTGCAGGGGGGCGGTGTAATCCTCTTGGGATAACATCTTGACTCCTGAGCCCCGCTCTAAAGATCAAGCCTCACCGCGATCCTCTCTGATTTCAGCGCCTGCACCTCACTGAGCCTAATCATGGTCAGATGGTCAGCCCCATTCATACCTGTCAGGACAACAGATAGCGAGTCCGTGCCCTTGCAAATACGATGGCCCTGCTTAATGCGAGACGAACCCAGATCACTACTCCTGGACCGCTCTCACTAATCAGCAGTTGTTCCACCTGGCCATCACAGCCTCAGTGAGGTAGCAAGCCCTTTCCTCCTTTCTCAACAGAGAGTGTAGTTACTCTCTCATTACAAGACAGACAACAACACCCCACTAATAGACCAGGAACATAGTTCCGGCGTGGGTCTCACTATCAGCTTCGAGACTAATAACCGCTTCCTTAAGTCTCATCGAGGGAGTAACAACTCAAGAATGCACTTCCGCTAGGGACAAACTATACACGCCGACTAACTCCTTTTCGGAAGAACCACCTTCCACAGAAGTAAGTCACCCCATTCACCCCTGGTCCCATGCCAGGCGTGGGTTTCATGCAAAATTTATGTCCCCGTGAAAGACAATTCATACATACACCACCAATCAAACAACATACAAAACACAATGGATATGGAGACAACCAAACAACCAATCATAAATGCCATGCATATATCACATATAATTTACACATAGGCTTCTCTTTGGACTAGCCAGACCGCTATCCTGGTGGCCACTACTTGTCGAACTCTATCGATAGTTAGCCAGGCAGTTTACAAGCGACTCAAATCATCACCAGTTCAAATTATCGACGAGTCTAAGCATTGTACTGGTCATAGTACCTATCACACCACAACCCAGCCTGGGCTCAAGGAAATATTCTTACACTCCGCACTTTATCAATTATCCTCTCATCCATGCCGCGCTCATATCGACAACTTTTTCTAAAGCAGGGATCATATGACTAGTGCAGATGCTCCATCTTAGCTTGACCATCGCCCAAGGCAGGCTCGACACACCAAACCCGTAATAAGTCAATTAGCCTTGGATTCCAATCATAGGCATACTTAGTAATGCCCACGCCACCTTACTCGCTCCTAGCCGAATCGAGCCCGCAAGCCTTACCCGAAAAATGGCGTTTCAACCCCATTTAATCGCATACTAGATGGTGCGCACAGTCCCTAATCACGGCGCCTATCAATCTCAAGCAACCCTTACTGCACCCCTCAAACCCCACTCACGGAATTAATTCTCGCTTCATGCCTTATCCAATACCATATGCAATCATTCGCTCCTCCTACCCCAATCAATAGAGCAAATGCGGTCCTTCCCCGCAGATTATCAGCCTGCCTCGAATCAGGGCTCGACTTCTAAGTACCTCTAAGTCTTTACAGTACTTCCAACGATACTCAAAATATTAGCCAATCGCTCATACGAGTCTACCAAGACTTCTCACTTGCCTATTTCTCAGTTTCATACCCGGATGTCGTTCCACCAGGGACAACGGTAGGGAGCGGTTATCCCCGACAACGGCGCCACCTGTCGAGCGCATCAGTCCGACTCCGCACGCGGCAGCGCGGGACCCTCTCGGCCGCGTCACGCAGGAGTTGGATCAACCTCGTCACGGACACACAAATGGAGCTTCCTTAGGCCGCYYCGGCCGAGTGCGCCAGCCATACCTCTCGCAAGCCCCTACGACACGATAGGGCCTACGCGAGGCACAACTTACCTCCACCTTACGGGAGTTGTCACCTCCCTTCAGTGGGCGTATCCCCCCCGAGCTACCGGTCCACCTCTGCGATTGCAATTGATTAGCTTTCCTATTGTGGACTGGTAGCTCGGCTGGGATACGCCCACCGAAGGGAGGTGACAGCTCCCGTAAGGTGGAGGTAAGTTGTGCCTCGCGTAGGCCCTATCCTGTCGTAGGAGCTTACGAGAGGTATGGCTGGCGCACTCGGCCGGAGCGGCCTAAGGAAGCTCCATTTGTGTGTCTGTGACGAGGTTGATCCAACTCCTGCGTGACACGGCCGAGAGGGTCCCGCGCTGCCGCGTGCGGCGCCGGACCGATGCGCTCGACAGGTGGTTTCAACCCCTTTTCTTTTTATGTGTGGTCCGATCTACCACGGATCAGATATTAAACTGATCTGAACCGATACAACACTTGACCTTGGTCAGAAGGCCGAGAAGGGCATCTCGCCCCAATTTTTAACGGATGTCCCGAAGAACTCGACCGGGGCAATGCCCCGCGGCTCCCCCAAAAGCCAGTCGACCTCCCACCTTCGCGAATCTGCCCCCCCCTTCCGAGGCCGGATTCCGGTGCCTCATACAGCCTTAACTCTCCGGCGAGCGCTCAGGCCCGCCCGTTTGCGGGTCGGGCGGCCGCAGGGCTGCTGGCACATCGCCAACCCCGCGGACTGGGCCCGCCACCGCACCCATAAGCAAAACTGAGGGGGATAGCCTTGGCGGCCCTCGACCCCACAGGTCCCTTCCGCGACGCTCCGCTGCAGCTACTGCGCTAACGCCTGTTGGCCTCGATCCCCGCTCCTCTGTATCGTCAACCTTGTGCCGTAAGCTATAGGGCTAAGCCCAAGCCTGAAACCCATCTCCGCGGAGTCCCATATGAGGCGGTGCGGCGCGGCGTTTTGGGTCAAAAACCCAGCTGCGCGGCCCCCGGTGCCCACACCGGCTTGCTTATACTGTGCCATAATCACCCCGCGCATCATCCTACGACACCCCGCTCACCGCCCGAAGTCACGCCGTCGTTGCCGGTACCGTCGTCGGGGCCGTTCTCCGCACGCACGCTCGACTCGGTCAACGTTAGCCATTGAAAGAAAATATTTCCTTTTTCCTAGTTTAATCAAGAGCAACCAAAAATAAAAACTTAGAGATAGGAATAAAAATAAACAGACCGGTGCCCCGAGCCGGTTTCGTAATCAACGTCAGGAGACGAATCACGCGCGCCTTAAACCTGCGCGCCCACGCACTCTCTATACTAGCCAACCAACCAGTCAATCGTAAATCACAGACGCGGCCGCGCCTAGCGCGGTATACTCAGACTTCAAACCAGAACCATTTTCTGTCGCTTGCAAAAACCAGCGTGGATACCCTTGTAAGGGTATTCGCGCCGACAGCGCCCCTTTTAGAAGGTTAGCATCGATACGACGGATATCAACGTTCCGAGAGGGCCCGTCGATCAGGGAGAACTCAATGTTCTTTTAGTGGTCGTCGATCATTTTTCAAAATGGATCGAGGCAAACCCTATGACCAGCCGGAATTCGCAGGAAGTAGCCTGGTACGTAAATCGATTTTTGTGCATGCATCTAGACGTAGAAGAGGTACACATGGACAATTGGTCGGAATTTCAAAGCGAAGTAGAACGTCACCTAGCCAGGGCGGACGTTAAGATTATATACTCGCCGGGGCATTGGCCTCAAGCTAACGGCCTGGTAGAGAATGCCAACTGACTGATTAAGACGGCCATTAGACGGAATATCACTGCGGGAGACACTCGACCCTGGCCGGTCATTGTCGATCACATTTTGGTCGTTTATCGGGCTACCCCACACGGTAGTACTGGGGTGTCCCCCTTTCAACTAAGAACCAATAGTGTCTCTCGGGTGCAATTGTCCCCCTTAGTTGGTACGGAAGTTAGAGCAACACGGGCCCAGAATCGAGACAAGGCCCGCCACTACATGGACTTAATGGCTAGGGCCTATCCCCCGTTAGCTCGCCGTCGACAGCAGGCCGTAGATCAGACACATCAACGGCAGATCCGTGACTACGAGAATCGACACGCGTCGGCGGGACCACTGCCCCACTATAAAGTTGGGGACTTGGTGCTGGTACGGAAATCTGCGCGCTCCTCCAAGATCCACCCACGCTACACAGGCATTTACGAGGTCACAGAAGTTGGCGCACAGGGACAGCACTCCGWGAAGCTGATTCCCCGTCACAACTCCTAGGCCCGACCGCTGACACGGCACGCTGCCACGCTCCGGCCCTTCCAGCCATCGCTAGGTCCCCTACGGACCCCCGCTCCTGCGAGATCACCCTCTCCTTCTTCATCCTCCTCCTCTTCCCGATCTGCCTCGTCCATTGGTGCTGAGAGTTTCAGGGAACAGGATGAACCATCGCCAGCCGGAGCATGAGCCCCTCGAGCATTTCCAGACGTCGCTTGCAGATCGCTTGTTGCGGCATCGGTTTAATGAGGAGAGGTAGTTGCGGTACGACATCCAACAGGTGAACGTGCCAGCGCCCGGGGTTGCTGCTTTGGCAGCGTACTGGTTGCTCTGCGATCGGCTAACATATGCGGGAGTGTACGTGGACGTGACGCAGTTGCCTGGCCGACAGACGACCGTGCGCTCCAGGTGGCACCCAACTTCGTGCACAGCGTCGCCACCTTCATCGGAGACTTGACGGTCCTACCGCATCAGAATCGGGAGCCGACGCGCAGGTTTGTGCGCGAATACGCGGTGGAAGCGGCCAGATCAGTGGCCAGAGTGCAAGGACGGGGGGGACACCGATTCACAACCCACGAAGTGCTGCTTCGTAGAGCAAAGGATGAACCGATTGCGTTGGTGCCGCAGCTCCCCGCGCTTCTCCCTCCTTGTGCTCCTCTCAACCTCCAAGCTATTCCCCCTTGTCCCGTACTAAATGCCTCCTTTCTTCTCCTACACCACCCTCCCCCACCAGCTCACGGAGGGCCCTTACCCCATGCGCGAGTTCTCAGAGTATTTGGTGGAGCTAACTGACGTGGAGCCGCTGCCCTTCGCCGACGAAGACGCATGGGAGTTGCACCGTGCGCTATACAAGTCGGTGGCGCTGGGGATGTTCCGGTTCTTCGTGGATCACGAAGACCACGCTATCGGGGAGCACTTCGTCGTTTACTACGTCATCGCACGGCCCAAGCTAGCTGAGAAGGAAGGGACGGTGGCGCTGTACCCCTTCGCCCAGCTCCAGACGATCGATCTGGGATTGTTGGAGCTCATACACCTTGAGCTCCTCTCCATTGCGCAAGTGATCACGAGCGAGGAGGAGGAGATCCAACTACGATTGCGGACAGCAACGGCCCCGCGGAGGACATACAACGTGGTCGTCATCCCGGATTTCATTGCGCATCGGGCGGAGAGGTTGCAGGACTTCCCGGAGGAAAGGCCGTTGTGGCCTCCCTCGTCGTATCCTCGACCAGCGCCACCAAAGGCCCCTAAGAAGACGCCTAATAGGAAGAGACGCCACCCATCGCCAGGAGCGCAAGGCAGCAAGATCGGCGGCGGCGAGGAGGTGATTCAGCCTGCGCGCACGCAGATTCCTGACCCTGTGCCTGGGAGTGCAGCGACGCTCGTTAAGGAGACTATCGTGCCATCGCCACCCATTCCGCATGTGCCCGATCTCAATCTTGATGGAGCCGGGCCATCATCATCAGCAGCATCCGGAGGAGGAAGCAGAACGGGATTTCCGGATCCCATATCCGGACCCCCCGTCCTCGCGGGACCTCTCTGTTCCCGCCAGCCACCCCGGGGTGCCCCGGTCATTGACATTAGTAGTTTATCTGAGTCGGACGGTCCATCCACCCGAGGTGGACTTCATGGTGGAGCCCGCCACCATCCGGCTCGAGGCCATCGCGGGGGCGCCGCGCCTTGATCCGGCGTGGGAGCCATATCTGACACCCCCTTTCCAAGGGTGTATTGCGGCGCGATTGGCTGGGACGCTCATCTACGAGACCGGGCAGCGTCCAAATGCGATGTACCACTTTCCGGTCTTCGTGGCGCAGAAGCGGGAGTGGCGGCCTTACACTGAGACTTATGTGGTGATGACGGGTCCAGGGCCCCGATCGGTGCGCAAGCGGAGGGTGCGAGCGGTAGCGGATCTGGCGCCACGTGCCCTCTCACATGTGTCGGGGGCTTTCCTTTACCCCTCATTCGTCCAGCATCACTTCCATGASGAAGATGCGCCGACGACTCCTGCGGCAATGGCCGCTTTTCTTCCACCTATTCCGCCCCCTCTCAACCCCGACATAGATCACTTCCTCTGATCACCCTCGTCTACCTCTCCCCTGTCCTGTCCTTCTCCTTCTCCTCTGTTTCTTCATCTTTTCCGGATCTAAAGCTTGCGCGACGATACGCGCTGTATATATATATATATATATATATATATATATATATATATATATATATATACAATTCTTTTTACTTACCGATCGGGCCAGCTGACGATGAAGAGGCCGCCTGATCATCCATGATATGATGGAATCAACAGTCAGGAGACTGCTAATTTTTCGGAACCCCCTGCGTATCACAGATGTGATAAGCTCAGATCCGTACTGCGTGGCTTGCCGTATCCCTGAGGAAAAATCCCACAAAAGCCCCAAAGTACGGACGCAGATAGAAAGGGGGTTTTCTTTCTTTTTGCTTTTGTTTTCTTTTTGAAACGACTTTTTCATTTTGTTTGGTTAATAACTCCCGTGGGCGAATAGCGGCCGCGGTATGAAAACCAAGAAACGGGTGCGGTTGGGACTTTTTGAATTTTTGCGCGCGCGCCAAGCTCCGATTTCTTCGCGCGTCTCGCATCCCCGTTTCTTGCTTTGCATTCTCGCGTCATCTTCCCTTCTTGCCGCGCGCGTTTTCCCCATGCAGGACTCTTCATCTTCCCCTACGCCCAGCTTAATCCTTACCCCGTCTTCCTCCGCGAAGTGATTCGCTGCGTAGTAGGGATGCACGGATCAATGTGGAAAGCGGGAAATCGCGCACCACTTGGACGAACACCCCAATCATGTAGCCATGCAATCCCGCGGGTGGAACCCTCTAACTCCCCACCTCTTTCTCCTGTCCTGCTCATCTACACCCTGCGCTGCCCGCACCTCGCGTCGTTAACCCGCCGCCTCCCGCGCTATAAATTTGCGCAACCCCCTCCTCTCCATCTCTTTGATCTCGGCTGCAATGCTGCGCGAGCTATGCGCGAGAGTCTGCAGCGCTGAACAGGCTCGACAAGCCCAAGGACGGGCGGAGTGACGACGTGGGGTGGGCCCCGCGATAGTCTCGGGGCTAAGCAGTCGGAGGGACCGAGCAGTGCTGGGGATTGGACGCCGGCCGCGGCAGGGCATTGTGGCTATGGTGGTCGGTGGTCTTGGGAAGTTTTGAAGGCTGCGCCTGGGGGCAGCAGCTAATTGAAATTTTTGTGTACAAGAAGGACTCGCTTTTATCTCCATTGCTGCTTTGTCCATGCATGTCGTGTGTGTGAAGCCCCGAGTGATGGGAGCTGGTTGTGCCCACGAGTGATGTCGAAGGTTCATGGATGACTAGATGTCCTGTCAAGAGTTGTTGATTGCATGCATGTATGTGTGTATGTACTCATCCGGGCGGGGATGGAGTAGCTGAACTGGGGGACCGTTTGCTTAGGAGTATGAGTGTGTTGATCCGGTTGTTCCCCTCCCCTCTGCGGCCTTTTCTGCGCTCTCGCACGGTCTCGGCGCAACTCACCCTCTCTCTCTCTCTCTCTCTCTCTCTCTCTCTCTCTCTCTCTCTCTCTCTCTCTCTCATGCTTTCCTTTTTGAACTGATGGTTTTCGCTTTTGGAGCTTCTCGCCCCCGTACCGGTGACGTCAACCGCTTGCCTCCGCGCGGACGGTCGACGCCCCCGCGAGGGGAGAGAGGGGAGAGAGCTTAGACTTTGTCGTCTTCCCTCGACGCACCCACCTTAAAGGAGAGGAGTTGCGATGACTGTTGTATGGATTCAGTGTTGGTTCGGATGACCGGGAACGCGGGACTTTGCCCGTGTTCATCACGTACCTCCGATCGTCTCATCTCGCTACCGACCTTCCCCATCGCAGATGACGACAGCGTCTATTGCGATGCGGACTTTCGGCGCGCGCTGAGGCGGACGGAGCAAGTGTGTTGGCAGGACCCGCCTCGAGCTTGTGAGATAAGGGGGAACGGGTTTGTTTTGATTGATCGTTTTGATTCCCCGACTTTAATATTGCCTTATACGGGTTTGACGGTGTTGTCCTAGTCGGCCGCTGACGCCGCGTGGCAGCCGCAGTTTGATTGTCACTTGTGTCGCCAGGGGGACTCGTGTTCTTGGCGACGGCTGGTCCTGGGTTATGAGGGAGCGACACGTTTCCCCGAGCTTTCCCGTAGTGCGGGGGCGCTGCCCGCGCAATTTCGAATTCAGATGCCGGCGAGTCCTCCCGCCGCTTTACCCTCCCGGAAACTTTCGCTCGGACTCTGTGAGTCCGACGCCGAGGCTTGAAGGCCTCGAACCAACCACCTCCGCAGCAAGGACCCGAGGGTTCGGCCACTTTGTGAGGCCGATGATGAGGCCTGAAGGCTTCGAACCCGCCACCTATCCCCCAGACCCCTGACGGCCGAAGTTTTGTCCTCCGCCGCCATGTCCCTCTCCCCTTGATGCCTTTTTCCGTCCCGATGCATGACGACAGTTCATTTTTGCGGAAACCTTTCTTGAGTTTATCGTTTCGGAGTGATCCGAACCCCACGGGACTCCTCGACGACAGTTCGACTCCAGGGAAAACCTCTGGCACGAAACGAGGGCCTCCCGTTCCGTCCGGGAGACTCAACCCTTAAGGCCAAAAATCCTTGGCCACGCCCCTCCTAGAACTCTGATCGGCGACCCCGTACGGGAAGCTGCGAGGGGGCGTGAGGTTGCGTATCACAGGCCGCACACCAACAAACTTGAACACCCAAAATGGATGGGGCTATATTGCTCAGGTGGCAACTTGAAGGGCTATTCTACTCGGGGTGTTGCGGCTAGGTAGGGATGCAAAGGTACTAGTGCTAGGTAGGAATGCAAAGGTACTAGTACCTTTCTTGCGTGGGAAAATAGGGAAAACTGGCTGTTTTCCCAACCACCTGAATTTTCGGAGGTCGGGCCCGACGACGACTGCCATTGATAAATCTGATCGGTGGCCGTCGTTTCGTTTCGGCCTCCGAAAAGGTCGGTGGCCCATCGGAGGCCTGCTATTTTCCCACGCGCCAAAGGTACTAGTGGTCCCTGCATTTTGATAGATGCCAGCTGGTTTCTCTGGCCCCAGGTTCTCAGAAACCATTGATATGTCCTCTTGCCTGGTTTTTTATTTTTGACTCTTCGAGCCCAATCCAGTGAATCCAGCAAAACCGCCAATCTCAGCTGAAAACACACTCCCAGTTTTTTCTTTCCGTGCGAAGATGCGAAGATGCACTCCACATGTTTTTCTTCCCGTGCGTAGTATGGAGAATAGACTGTTTTTGAGGCCTGTACGAAGTGTTCATATTTCCTCTTGCCTGGAGGATTCTACATAGTGCTTTGCAGACTTGTACGAAGCGTTCATATTTCCTCTTGCCTGGCTGAATGAGAATAAACTGTTTTTGGCAGGAAGGGGGTTTTCGGTTACCCTTAGGGGAATTGTGAGGAGCCGGCGGCAATTACTTTTTTTTCTTTTTTTTTACCAAAAGAACAGTCGGGTTACTTATCACCAGATGCCTTACCCCCCTATCGAGGGAAGACTTTTAGGCTCGTCGGCCGCCTCTCGCCTCATCCATGAGAAATCAAGTGGATCCTTTCTCCAAAAAAAAAAAAAAAAAAAAAAGGCATCTGCCACCTGTTTATAGAAAAGGATGCAATTTCCAAGATGCACTCCACATGTTTTTCTTTCCGTGCGTGGTATGGAGACTCCAGTCCGTGACCGCACAATTACCGCCTCGCCACACCACTTCCGGGAATGTGCAAAATGGAGCATGTATTTTCTGCAAAAACAGGGAAAGATGCACCCACCATAGGTTTTGTCGTTTTCGCAAAGATACTCCACACCGACTGTTCAGATGCACACAGGAATTACGGCAAACTGCGGATGTATCTAACCTCAGTTATGCCCAGAGCTGAATATTATAACTACCTTCTTCCCCCGAAAACAACGCATCCTCATCATGAGCAAACATTGATCATCAGGGTGCGTTGTGCTCGGGGAAGAAGGTAATGCCCATAGGCACGATGTATCTAAAGAACAAAGCAGAATAAAAATAGAGAAGGAAAAAAGAAAAGAAAGAATGACGATCCGCAGTCTCCCTGCCAGCGGTTTTCCGACGTTCGGAAGCGCATATAGGGTCCGTCGGCGGCCACACTCTCCAACCATTCACTTGTCAGCGGCAGCATTCAAGCCGTCTTCGTGCTGCGTGTTCGGAAGCGCTCCAGTGGTCGGTGTGCAGCAGGGGGTCGACCTCTCTCGCGAGTTGATCGATTGTGTGAAGGTCGAGCAAGCGCGCGAGCGAACATGGTGGTCAAGGTCGGCATCAATGGTTTCGGCCGCATCGGAAGGCTGGTCCTGAGGGCTTCCCTCAACCACCCCAACGTGCAGGTCGTTGCTGTGAACGACCCCTTCCTSGATCCCGAGTACATCGTCTACCTCTTCAAGTACGACACCGTGCACGGCAAGTACAAGGGCGAAGTCGGTCTGTCTGCTGACAAGAAGCTGGTCGTCGATGGCAAGGAGAT
>BFEA01001140.1:95183-133904 GCA_003427395.1 Chara braunii
CACCAATGCAAGTATTGTCGAACTCTCCGTCTCTACTCTTAATAGTCAACGATCATATTGTGTTTCGTGGGGAGGATTCTCACTCCATTCCTAGTTGGCTCTGCTCCCTCCGCACTTATAGGAATGTTCCACCCCCGTCTCGAGCCTATGGTCTAACAATTTTGCGATCTCTGATTAAAAAAAAAAACTAGAACTTATTTTATCCTACTCTGATACATTATTCAATGCCTCCATACCTTATTCTCTTTTGCTTTCCTGTTTGAAATCTCGTACACGAAAGTCATGTTCGACCCTCCTGCCATTCGCATACTATGATCCCTTCTATTAACTCCCTCATCAACTGAACAGCATGCGCACCTTACCTTTGACGCCTGAAAGTGCGAAGGTATGAAAACAGTTGATCGAAGGATTGGGACTGATCCCCATTTACCATAATTTGGGTGATACTTTCTTCTGTTCTCCAATAGTCTATAAGTCTGGTATGCATTCATACTTCTTAGATAACTCGGGGTTTAACAAAAAGTAAGAAAAATATTTTAAAAGACTGTCATTCGAAGTATCTGGAATCAAGATTCAATTCTATTGGCTTTTGGAATTCCAACGGTTGGTTTCGAGAAGGATACACTATTCCTAAGCACAAGAACACATAGAAGTGGCGACCTATATGTCCCAAATCATGTGAGCACTCGTCGGATGGATGCAAGAGATTCACATCTTGCCTTAACATCCTCATCAAGACACTTCCCACCAAACTGCACTTCAATATTTTTAGTACCCAAGAACTGATATATGCTCTAACTACGGTCAATGGGTTCATTCTTCCAGCTGAAGACTTGCTTTCTGCAAGCTATGATGTTAAAGAGATGTTTATCAGATCGTTTCACTCCTCGATCCGTGGCGTAGTTGGATGGTTCACCTACTACTTCCAACTACAGGGGTATGAGGGTGTTTGGGTAAGAACGAGGGGAAAGGGGACCAAGATTTTGGTTATAACATATTGTTCAAAAAATGAGGAATTTGTTTGGTTTGATTTAAGTAACACATATTATACGGCAATGAAGCGACTACTTAAGTTGGAGGTTGGGAACTTGGGGTACCTATGAGAAAGTCATCTGGTGCTAGATTAGTTGATGACGTATCAACTTTTGTTAAATTCTTGAGAGGTAGTGCAACTCATGTGGTGAACCAGGGGTGTTATTTCGGCGTTTGCTTTGTAAAATTTCGATGAATTTTGCACCGAAATTTCTGGCGAAAATGACGAATATTTCGCCCCCCATTAACTATGCCTCATCGCAACCAATATCTTTTAGGCAGTACACGATTTTTTAATCTTGGTGCAGCGAACAATAAAAATTGATGGTAATTAGTTTTTTTCTTCATTGTCCAAAGTTTTTTATAACAATGCCTGCAACACAAGGTATGTCTGCTACACATGTTTTTTTCCAAATCACCATTAAATGACACTCAAGCGATGAGGATACGCGAACTATAATTTCGATAATGCATTGTTTGTGTTCTATACAAAGTCCGTTGGTTGTTGGGATGAGTGGGTAGGGTGTCTTACCAAATTGGACATGCTCTTTGAGGAAGTAGCTTTTAATACTAAGGGGAAACTGAAACATAATCGCATTAGAATTAAGGCACGGGACTTCATTAAGTGACTGATTGACAACCATGGGTGGGTGTGTTGATTAGGTAGGCTGATTCTAAGAAGATTTGGCTTAGTCGTACTATCTGGCTATTGTGGTGCTGGGGCCTAGCCGTGTGGTTGGGTTATTCTTTTGGGAGTCTGCAGATGTGCAAAACTGAATTGGGTATATATTTCGGGTAGAATTTTTCTCTGGCCCGGAAACTTTGTCGCCAATAGTCGCTTCAGTTAGTTCAAACAGGTCGCTCCAGTACAGTCTATAGTTTACGAGTGCATTTGGCGATGTTCCTTGCATAGTTCAAAAGGTTAGGCGGGACAACAAGAACACTATGTCACAACGAGGACTTAGCCTCAGCCGGATCTTCAGCATACTATAATAACCAAGTCGAAGTGGTGTTTTCCCTCTTGAATTAGCCAGTGAAAGCGCGTGCTTCGCCAATGGTCCTACTACATCCTTCAACCCGCGAGCATCTTCCGATCCCTGTTCCTTTCGCTTCATCTGCACTCTGTCTTCCACGATTGTCAGTTCCTGCAGTACTCTTCGGTCACTTCGACTACTACCTTTAGTCCTTCTGCGATTGTGCTTCTACAACAATATACATATCGTCTTTGAGTGGTGGGCAATGCGATCCCTTGCACTCGTTCCCGAGAGTTAAGTGACCTTTCCTCCTTATTTATCTCCATCAGCTTCAATTTGTGCTCCCGAGTGACTTATTTTTACCCTCTCGAGCACAACGAGTTTCACTTTGGACCTTAGTGATTGCCCCTGAAGATGAATGGTTATCGGTGCTGGTCAAAACATGTCAGGCGCAGCCAGTACATGCTTTTGTTGTGTTGTTTAGGATATCACATGATGAGCTCGTGTCATCGATGACCCATTCGTCCTTTGCGAAAAAATCGTTGAGATTCATGTTATTCCGTAACGTTTAATCACTTGGGCTTCAGGAATTCCATTGCGCTCGTCTAGGTTTGAAGTGCTCTGATCAATCTCATTTTCTCCTTCTCTTTCTCTTTCCGTGGAGTCTCCGCCTTTTTTTTTTTTTTTTTAAAAAAAAGAGCCCAGTGCCGAAGGCTGATAGTACAAATGAGAATATCGAGGCCGGGGTCCTCATATTCTTCCTGGAGTAACCAGAAAAACAGTTGTTGAGAACTGCTGAGAACCGGGCTCATTGGCTCAGCATCCCACATATGATGATGAAAACAATCATGACGATAGTGCTAATGGTGTTCATGCTGATGTAGTAAACTATGCTATATCTGCTAATCTGGCTTCCTAATCCTAGCTTGACTCCTAGCCCTCCTTAACCCAGGAGTTTAATAACGCAGAGACAATACCACCCGCACCAACGTCGCCCATAGCTATTCTCTTCTCGCCACCTAGCAGGCCCCCCCGATTCGCCACTAAAATGCCTTCCTCCCTCGGCAAAACCTAGATCTCTCTACAAGACCTCATGCTCCTGCAAATTGCAGGTTAAAAGGCAAAACCCCAGCTCCGGCCAACGTCGTTCTTGCATCGGCAAACCATGGGCACAAAACAAATCAACTCTGTGGAAATCAGTCCAGGTTCGACCAACCCTGAACTCCTCCGTCCCAGGTGTGTACAAAAATTGGAAGCTGCCACAAAGCGAGAAAACCAGAAGGCTGGATATAGCATAAAAAAGTTGAAGTATGAAAATTAAAACGCCGAGGTCTAAAAGACTCAAAAACCCTCAAACTCCCTAACCAACCTTTCCGAAAGTACTCAGAGTTGCCTTACTCACTGCCAAGCTCTACCAGGCCTCACGCCCCCTACTTTCTGCTAAGTTACAAGGCAACACACCTCGCCCCAGCTCCGACCGGCATCGTCCCTACAACAGACCTTGGTTGTCCCGTAAGATGCCCACCCCAAAGCATCCCCAGATCACTCCGCTAGGCCTCACGGTCCTGCATCAGCAGATTACAGGGCAGCACCCCAACACCGGCCAGCGTCATTCGAGCGTCGAACAATCATAAATCAACGAGAATAGCAAGATCAACACAACCCAGAAAGGTTATTGGAAGTCCCAGAGTCCTAAGCATTCTTAGATCCCTCCGACAGAAAACTAGTAAGGGCTGTTAAACCACCAACTACCTGCCCTCCCCGCAACAATTGAAGAAAAGCCACAGGTCTCGTGTTCAGTCCTCGATCCAACACACAACTGGTTTCACGCCCTCCCATGCTAGAGTTACAAGACTCCACCAAGTCCCAGCACCGACCAACCTAGTGTAGCCGGTAAGGAGTGCCTTCCTCCCTTGGCAACTCCCCATAGCCGCACGTCCCAAACGGTGACAGGGATTTAACCCCAGCTACGGCCACGTCGAAAGTGCTGGTTCTGTCTTGTTCCCCCACCTTCCTTCTTCTCCTTCTTCTTTTTCTTCTCCCTTCTTCTTCTTTTCCTCTTCTCCATCCTCTTTGAACTGCCATTTCGTCAAAATGGACATTTTTTTATTTTTTTTAACGAAATTGAAACTGATCTTTTTCAACATTGTTGGCTGAAAACTCGTCTAAATTTTGCTGCTCCTGCGCCGGACCCCCTGGATGTATCTGGATTTAGCTTGAGACCACACACATCCAGGAGGTCCCCCCTGGATGTATCTGGTCTGAAGACTAGTACTGATACTCCCTGCGAGCCCGACGTTTAAAAGCGCCGGACCCTCAGGAGCAACAAAATTTAGACCAGTTTTCGGCCAAAAAAGTTGGAAAAACTCAGTTTCAATTTCGTTCAAAAATTTAAAAACGTCCATTTTTACGAAATGGTAGTTTTTGATGGTCTCACCCGTAAAGTGCCATATCTGCGTGTGATCTCATACATTGACTGCTTATTGTTGACATTGCTTGCAATGGAGTGGCTTAACCGTCTTCTGTGGACTCTTGATGGTCTGATATTTTGGCTTCGTGTTCTCCGCATCTTTGTCGAGGTCTCCGATGGTACGCCGACGGTTAGGTATGCCATCTCCAACTGCAAACACGATGGCTGCAATAGGCGAGGTAGGTAGCATCGACTATAGATGTATCATACTAACAATTGTCTTCTGTCCCCTCCCCTTTTGTTTTTGTTTTTCTTTTTTTTTTAAGCCCAGGTTGTTGTATAGGCTGGATTGCAGACATATCAGACTCACCTTCGGCACTTGGCCATGTGGTAGAGGCCCCCTGATTCTATAGGACTCCCTCCCAACCTACGTCTTTCGTAATTTCTCACGGCGCACTCCTATTCCCACTATCCTACCTCAGTGTCTTCCACTGAGGATCGTCCCCCTCCAGTCTTGGGGGTGACCTGACCTAACCGTGGTTGTAGGTACCAGGGCTAAGCTGAGTCCCACACACCCCACTCAGCCCTGATTGAAGCATATTTGTGCGAGCCTTATCGCCCAGCCTCCCAGGTACTTCAGGTGCTATGTACAGACGTTTCACTACAAGTCCCATATGTGGACCTATTTTGCGTTCCTATCGTTGTGTACACAGCTTTTGTTACTGTTGTTTGTTGACACTAGGTTGTTCGCTGTGCACACTGTTGTCATTTCTACTTGTTGGTTTGTTGATAGCGAACTGAACATAGGAGGCAGGCAACCCAACCAATCCTGTGGAGAGCCCCACCGACACAAGAGCCCTACCTGCACCGGCCATAGACTGTACTAAGTCTCACTCTCATCAACTGTTCCTCGCTCCATGGGCGGTCTGTAGGGTCCTAGTTCAGACAGACATCGACCATGCATTGTACTACGTCTCACTCCCATCATCCGTTCCTGTTCCACAGGCGAGCTGTTCTAAGGGGAGCCCTCACCCTAACCCTTCCCCTGCCTAGTGGCTGACCCCCGCAGATCTCCAGCTAGCAACGGGTCCCCTTACCAAAATCTTGCCCCAAGAAACCTACCAACACCGACCACAGTCTGTACTAAGTCTCACTCTCATCAACCATTCCTGAGTCTGTGGGCGGTGTGTACGTCTCTTGGTCCTGCCTCCCACTAGGTAAGCGAGTTTGAACACACGACCTCATCCATGCAATCTTCTATCAAACCTACTGAGCTACTGTGGAAACTGAACGATTTGTATGCAATATCGGTTTTGAAAAGCAAATAAACAATCAYCGTCAAGTATTCTGTCCCCTCCCTTTCCCATCTTTGCCGCCCCCTGATTCATTGAGCTGGGCAGCTCCCGTTGCTATTGTATAGCTCACACCTCCACACATTTTGGGAGGTAACTTGTGAGTACCTGCAGTTCCTTTGAGGTGTTAAGTGTCACGGCTGCGACTTGGTCCTTTGTGGACACATAAGGCACAGGTGCCCGCACCGACACCCAAAGGCTCAAATACATGGTACAAAATTTTGCAGTCTTTCTTTTTTTTGAAAAATCGTGACCTTCATGAACAGGGGTGGCACAGCAAAACATGAATCTTCAGTTCAAAACTAACAAGTGCCAGCAGGCCTCAAACTCGCAGTTTGAGCCGCACTCCTGCACATACTTGCTACTTTAGGTCTCCGTGTGAGTGTGCCCTCAGCTGCCTTTTCCATTGACCTCATAGGGCCTCGCCAAAATCCCTATGAATAGAGAAACTACGGCAGGGGCACCCATTAATAAACTATGAAAAAAAAAAGAGAGAGAAGAAAAAAGGAGAAATCGGGAGGGGAGGCGCCGCAAGATGCATGTGCAATACCTTTCTCGGCTTTTTTTTTTTTTTTTTTTTGGAAGAAGATCAATCTTTATATCAAAGCCGGAAAGTGGGCCCAGCATCCCTTACAAAACTCGCTGCAGATCTGAGGTGAGAGAGGCTCTCCAGCCAGGCAACGCTCGTGCCACGACTGTTTCAAGGGCACAATTCCTCCTTCTCACCATCTCTTCCATCAACTCTACAATTTATTCTAGCATTGCTAGTGCTATCCTACAATAGTCTATACTATCTTTTTTCTTCTTTTTTTTTTTTTGGGTAACTTCCTATGCTGGAAAACCTACTTTATGAACACTTTGTACTAGTCTGCAAACCACTATGTAGAATCACAGAAGAACCTCGGAAAAACGCAGACAAGGCCTATGACTGGGGAGCCAATCCTCTGCTACCAACCCCGCCAAAGCAGCCCAGTGTGCAGTTAAGTACCGCATTGCCTCCCTTGTAAACCCCTAGCACTGTACCCAGTATTCCCAGTCTGCCTGTATGGCTTGTTTAATGCCATATTCAACCTCTGCTCGGACCATCGGTGGCGTCAGCCGTTCTTCATGTCGAAGATCAAGTGTAGTATCTGTTCTGATCAGTGGTCCATAGGGCCACGTGAAAAAAAGAAAAAGTGGAAAGATGACTGGATTCTGACGGGCCGCAGGGCAACAAACTTGAACACCCAAAATAAATGGGGCTATATTGCTCAGGTGGCAACTTGAAGGGCGTTTCTAAGCGGGGTGTTGCAGCTAGGTAGGAATGCTAAGGTGTTTAAGGGGGAGGAGACTTCACAACTGCAGATGCAAATGGGAGTGCTTTTTCAACTCAGATTGGCGGTTTTGGTGGATTGGGCTCGAAGAGTCAAAAATAAAAAACCAGGCAAGAGGAAATATCAATGGTTTCTGAGAACCTGGGGCCASAGAAACCAGCTGGCATCGATCAAAATGCAGGGGCAACTGATATTGGGCCGTTGTCCCTGCATTGTCCGGCCCAATATCAGGTTTGTATTTCAACAGTTCATGGCACTCGGGTTACTTTTCACCGGCAAGCATACGTGTTTTACAATTTGGTCAAGGAAGGAGAAGGCCTTACCCCCCTATCGATGGGGGACTGCTGGGCTCGTCGGCCACCTCTCGCCTCAGCCATGAGAAATCAAGGGTATCCTTTCTACAAAAAAAAAAAAAAAAAAAAAAAAAAAAAAAAAAAAAAAAAAAAAAAAAAAAAGGATGCATATTTCCACCATCTGTGCGAAGCTGCACTCCACATGTTTGTCTTTCCGTGCGTAGTATGGAGAGTCCAGTCCGTGACCGCACAATTACGGCCTCTCCACACCCCTTCCAGGAATGTGCAAAATGGAGCATCTACTGTCAGCAAAAATAATGGAATGATACACCCACCATAGACCATAGGTTTTGTCTTTTTCTGCAAAGATACTCCCACACCGACTGTTGAGATGCACACAGCAATTACGGCAAACTGTGGATGTATCGGACCTCAGTTATGCCCAGAGCTGAATGGTATAAAACTACAGTCTACCCCCGAAAACAACGCATCCTCATCACGACCAAACATTCATCATCGGGGTGCGTTGTGTTCGAGGACGAAGGTACGATCTTTTTTTATTTTTCCTTTTTTATTCAAAATTCTGGGCACGATGTATCTAAACAACAAAGCAGAAAAAATAGGAAAAAAGAAGAGAAGAACGACGATCCGCAGTCTCCCTGCCAGCGGTTTTCCGACGTTCGAAACGCATATACTGTCCATCAGCGGCCACGCTCTCCAACCATTCACTTGTCAGCGGCAGCATTCAAGCCGTCTTCGTGGTGCGTGTTCGGAAGCGCTCCAGTGGTCGGTGTGCAGCAGGCGGTCGACCTCTCTCGCGAGTTGATCGATTGTGTGAAGGTCGAGCAAGCGCGCGAGCGAACATGGTGGTCAAGGTCGGCATCAATGGTTTCGGCCGCATCGGAAGGCTGGTCCTGAGGGCTTCCCTCAACCACCCCAACGTGCAGGTCGTTGCTGTGAACGACCCCTTCCTGGATCCCGAGTACATCGTCTACCTCTTCAAGTACGACACCGTGCACGGCAAGTACAAGGGCGAAGTCGGTCTGTCCGCTGACAAGAAGCTGGTCGTCGATGGCAAGGAGATCGCCATCTTCGCTCTCAGAGACCCTGCGGCGATCCCATGGGGACAGGCAGGTGCCGAGTATGTGGTGGAGTCCACCGGCGTGTTCACGGACAAGGACAAAGCGGCTGCTCATCTGAAGGGCGGCGCCAAGAAGGTGGTCATCTCTGCTCCCTCTGGCAACGCCCCGATGTTCGTTATGGGCGTGAACGAGGAAAAGTACACGCCCGATCTGGACGTCATTTCCAACGCGAGCTGCACTACCAACTGCCTGGCGCCTCTGGCCAAGGTCATGAACGACAACTTCGGCATCGTCGAGGGMCTGATGACCACCGTACACGCCGTGACGGCCACGCAGAAGACGGTCGACGGGCCATCTGGCAAGGACTGGCGGGGCGGGCGCGGAGCCGGGTTCAACATCATTCCCAGCGGAACGGGCGCCGCGAAAGCCGTGGGCAAGGTTCTTCCCGAGCTGAATGGCAAGCTGACGGGCATGGCTTTCCGTATCCCCACGGCTGACGTGTCGGTGGTCGATCTGACGGTGAGGCTGGCGAAGAGCGCGRCGTACGAGGAGATCAAGGCTGTGATTAAGAAGGCCTCGGAGGGCGATCTGAAGGGTATCTTGGGGTACACGGAGGACGATGTGGTGTCGTCGGATTTCATCGGCGATGTTAGGTCGAGCATCTTCGACGCCAAGGCGGGCATTGCCCTGAGCGGCAACTTCGTGAAACTGGTGTCCTGGTACGACAACGAGTGGGGATACTCCAACCGCGTGGTGGAGTTGATTGAGCACATCTCCAAAGTTTAATTAAGAGAGTGTGCGTAGGTAGCAAGTATTTAGGAGTGTACATGGGATACTGGCTTCGAGGGTATTGGCTTCACCATCGGCAGTCGCCGACCGCGGGGAGTGGCGTATGCGATTTGGTTCGGCCGTTTCACTGTTGTGCGTTTTTCGTTGCATTGTAGTAGTCTGGGGATTAGGAAGGGTTTCAGGTTGAGCACCAATCAATTACATTAGGTCGTTTCTTCTTGATCGTTGATGATCATGTTAGGATGGTGGTTGACTAGATGGAGTGGTAGTTAGGTGTAGTCAGTTCTCTTCTCCCTGCTTGCGCCAGTACTTCGGCGAAAACCGAGTCTTTTGTCGCACCTCAGCTTCTGTTTTTTCCTGGGAGAATGGCGGATGAAAGTCGGGAAGAGATGGTTAGCATTGGCATTTTAATCGCTTCTTGATGTTTGTTTACAGCGGTGTCTGTCTTTTAACTCGTCTTGTTCGGAGCGGCTGAAGCTCAATTTCACACCGATCTCATTTCTGAGAGATTGTCCGGTTTGGTAATAACTGTGTGACGGCCGCTCTTGGAGTCAGTGCAGGTATTTGGTGATGACTTTTTTCTTCCCCCTCGCGAAGATATGTATATGACGGCAAAACGGAACGGCGTCTTGGGTTCGTTTTCTGATGCAAAATTCTTTGTGTTGTGTATTCGTTATCGTGATGGAAAAGAATAACGGGTGGATTATGAGCTCGAATCCTGGGGGGATCGAATAGATACAGAATAACGTTTTTTTTTTGTTTTGCTTTTCTTTTATTTTTTGAAGAAAAATGTCTTTGTAGGAGGCTGGCGATTACTGAGGGTTATGAGAGMATCCTCCAGTCATGAAAAATATCCTCTCCAGACAGCTTCAGTCTATTGGTGGGACGGAACACCTGCTGTCCAGCGGGCCACATGAGCCCGCACTCATCAAAGTCTGACCATGGATGCAGCCAGATACATACTGGAAAGAGCTGGTGCGAGTACGGCCTGAATCCATGAGAAGAGTACTCGTCAGAGCAGCATTGACTGCCTCCTGTACTGAAGAGGGCTTAACTGCCTGTTTACTACCCCCGTCCCCTCTTCCCCCCCCCCACAAAAAAAAAAAAAAAAACAGGACCATTGAGTGCTATCTGAATGCTAACTGCACGTAAACGAACCATTCAATAATAAGAATGAAAGAGGTAGGCGCTCGTATGGTCGGATTTAGAGAATGGCAACGAATATGCAGTCTAGTGGCTGCCCCTTCAAATAGAAAGAACAAGTGCAACGGGGCAACAGGTGTTTTGAGGGGTTTGTGGTTTTCCTTGGTTTGCTTTTTGGTTCGTACCTCTTATTTTTGCGTTCTGGTCGTTGAAAAGTGGCTATGGAAAAAACAAAACAAAAAAAAGACGGCGCACGGCTCACAGCTGCTTGTGTTCAGAGGGATGGATGGGGCAGGGCTCTCTGGCGATAGTAGTGTGTACAAAATAACTGTGTGTGATTCCTCTGCACACGTGTCTGGACTTGGCATGGCACCTGAATCAGACAAGATACCATTGCCCTGGCAAAACGTTTTTTCCAAATTTAAAACGGAAAACCGGCAAGTAGGTTGATGTCACTTCTGAGTATGGTGTAATGAACCAGTCTAGCAGATACTCATCAGACGTCAAGCACAAGTAGCCTCAGACCTGCACAGGGTCTCCAGTTAACGTGAAGTGATATCTGAAACAGTATCTCGTTACCATTAGACGAAGAGAGTGGAGGGGGAATAGACAGAGGAGAAGGTGGGAGAGATGAATAATGATTACACAAGAGTAATCCAATCAATCCCCACTTCTTCTCCGGGCTTCTTCCCTCTCAACCTCATCAACCAGTATAGAGAACAAGTATGAGAATCCTGATCACACAACAGTGCCACGTGGCACTCCTATCTCTTGAAGACCATGAAGACAACAGCAGAATACAGTGATGACGCCAACCTCAGGTGAGTACCCGATCCCAATCATCCACAGATCCCGATCTCCCTCCTTGTCGCAACCAGTCACCTCATGTAGACAGCGTGGCCAATGCCATGTCAGATGTAGAGACAGGTGGCATGCACCTCTTCAGCAATGCAGACAAGTGGCATGCGCCACATCAGCAATGTAGACCAGTGGCATGCGCCACATCAGCAATGTAGACAAGTGGCATGGGCCACATCAGCAATGCCTGGTGCACGGAACAGAAAGCACCAGCATGCTGCCACAACCCCGCGTCTTCGTCCACAGTTCCTGCGCACAGCCAGCATCAATGCCAGCGTCCAGTCACAGTCGAGCCAGCCTCCAAGCAGCATAGCAAGACTGAATATCGACCTCCTAGAGACCAGTCCTTTTGTAGCATTTGACGAGGCTGTCTGGTCTCAGGTCCCTCTCCCACAGTCGTACATATTGACTCTCAGCCGAGGGCCTGGATTGTGTACAGTTGCAGACTTCCCCTTGGACCTGATGTTGTTTGGGTACCTGATAAAAACTAGTGTGTGCGTCTGACCGGCAGCCTGGGCTGGGTAGACTTTGAATTTGATTATTGGGGTCTCCGGCAGTTGACTTTAGTCAACTGTATCTTTTCCAGGCCCTGAATCTTTACGTGGGGTTTATTTTCCCCTTCGGCCTGGGTCTGAGTGTGGCCCGGAGGCCCTCAGACTTTCCACGAGGCATACAGCATGGGTTATTGCATTCCTGCCGGCCCAGATTTTTAGTTCCATTGTAGAAATACATGAATTCTCCCTTATCCCACGTTCGTATGCAGCAACAATGTCGGGAGTTTTTTCTTACTAAACCATCTGGCTTCGGGTGGAGGTTGGGACTTGAACTGTACAATATACTGCTTCTCGGGTCTTCCTTTCTGCTTTTCGGATTTTTCAACTTTTTCTCCTCGCCTTTTCTGCTTTTTATTTTTTATAATTTTAAAAAGTTCAGTGTTTCTTCAAAAAAAAAATATGGGGTCGTAGGGTTTGAAAAACTCTATAACCTTTTCTTTTTTTTTGCCTATTATTGTTTACTTAGGCTATTAGAGTGGGCCGAGGTCACTTGCCCGGCCGGGCCAAAAAAAATCAAAAAAAATAAAATAAAAAAAATCTAACATTGTATTGTATATTTTAAATGTGGTAAAGAATTTCGATGTGACCCTGAGACAAAAGTTAATCAGTTTATTTTTCTACATAACATAGTTTTTTTTTCGGATGTTTTGGATTTTTTTGTTTTTTTGCTGGGACCCTCCCTTGTCCTTGCACGGGATGGTCACCCGGGACCCGGGCGGCTCGACTGGTAGCCTAGTTGTTTACGGGAAAAATCCGTGAAAAACGTGGCCGCTATGGGGCTGACTCCATCCGCGGATGTGGTCATGAACATGACCGCCCTTCGAGCCTGACCCGCGGCCACAGTCACGGGGGATACATAACATATGTCTTCTTAAAACCAAAGTGACCTTACGCATCATGGCATTCCTCAATGATTAAGTTTTTGATTTGTTCTTGGTGAGGAACACACAATCTTTCTTCCGTTTTATCCAGAAAGAAGAGTAAGTCATCAGTCATTGGATATTATAGGAATAACTCAGGATTCTTTCGTAGAGTCTCAATGATAGGACTCCAAATAGGATCACTCCCATAACCCTTTCGGATCTTTTGTTTCAGTTTGCTCCTGATATCGAGGTAGGAGACAATAGTTCCAAGGAAGTCTGCACGTTTGGACAAAGCATCCGCAACCACGTTAAACTTACCTTTTATTGTTTTCAACGCAAAGTCAAAGGTACCAATGAAAGCGAACCATCTTACACTAAAGTGTCTCCCTAACAAGTAGTGTTTCCAGGTGTCCAATGCAACAGCTAAGGCATACAATTCCCTAAGACTTTCGTTGGTGGAGTTAGTCACTTTCTCTGACTCTAGTCTCCTGGACATAAATTGAATAGGTATATATCCCTTATCGTCATCTTGTTGAAGCACACCCTAAATTCCGTACTGACTTGCGTCAGTTGTGACGATGAAAGGGAGAGAGGAGTTAACAATTATTAAGACAGGGTAGTGAGTCAGTAGATGTTTTAACTTTCAAAATAACGACTCACAATCCTTGTCCCACAACCAAGATTTTTCTTTCTTCAGTAGTCTTTTCATAGGTGCAACTATCAAAGAGAAGTTTCTGACGAACTTCCGGTAGTATCTCGTAAGTCCTAGAACATATCTTAATTCAGTTCTAGTTTTAGGTAGGGCCAATCTCGAATTGTTGTATTTTTTTTTCCCTCTGGCCTTAGTCCTTCCTTATTCACTATGTGCCATAAGTAAAATACCTCAGGCTTAGCGAATTCATACCTTTTAGGGTTCGATTTGAAGTTGCCCTTGCGTAATTTATGCAAAACGATTCATAGATATTTCTCGTGATCTTTTAGTGTCTTATTGTACAATATAATATCCTCGAGATAGACTACTACGAAATAATCAAGCCATATTGTCGAAACAACTCGTTCATTAACCTTTGGAAGGTCGCACGTGCATTAGTCGGACGGAAAGGCATAACCAGAAACTCGTAGTGACCATATTTGGTTCGAAAAGTCATCTTGATTTGATCCTCAAGAGCCACCTCGAACAGGTGGTACCCTAACTTGAGATCAATCCTACTTAAGTACATGCATCCCTGCAACTGGTGCAACAGGTCGTCAATTTGCAAAAAAGGTTCCACGTTTTTCTCAGTGACGGAGTTCAGCCCTCGAAAATCAATACATAATTGAAGTTCACCTTCCTTTTGGGGCACAAATAAGACAGGGGCACCATAAGGAGATGACCTATGGCGAAACCATCCCTTGACAGTAAGTTTTTGCAACTGTTTTCGAAGTTCCTCAAGTTCCCTGAGAGACATTCGGTAGATGGGACCCTTGGGAATCTTGCTTTCGGGAATAATCTCAATTGTGTATTTGATAGCACGCTCAGTTATTCCCGTCGGCTCAGTCTGCAAGTTCTTGTACTCGTCAATAAGTTTCTCGATAGGAGGTGGACAGGATGAAGGCCACTCACGGACTCGTTTATTAAGCATCATCATCACCTCATGATGCAACTTCTTCTTAACTACCATCGAACGAAAAGTTGGATAACTCATACAGCAGAAAGACAGAGTAGAGTCAGAGTCAGACCTTTGATACAACTTTATCGGTGGACAGGATGAAGACCACTCACCGACTCGTTTGATAAGCATCATCATCACCTCATGATCCAACTTCTTCTTAACTACCATCGAAAGAAAAGTTGCATAACTCATACAACAGAAAGACAGAGAAGAGTCAGAGTCAGACCTTTGATACAACTTTATCGCTCGAATTTCAGACTTCTCATCGTTTATTTTGATAATTTTCTCTTTTAACTTGACTTCGGGGTCGACTTCTTCGTGGTAATCCATACCAAGATTCATGTCAAAGCACAGTTTTTTCTCTATAAGGAATCATATCTCATGTAGGATCTTCTTACTTTCTGTGGTCTTGAAATAACAATTGACATGATCGACGTATTGAGAGACATTGATTTTGCTCTTATCAGCGAGTATGGATGTCATAGGTCAAGATAAATCATTTACATTCGTTCCCAGATGCAATTTACGAATTGCCTTCTCTGAGATATAGGATCGCGTCGATCCTGGATCTAGCAGTGCACCTACTCGTATGTGCGCAATCTCAATATCCGCGATCATTAATTCACCCTTTAAGTTAGTCTTTGCTTTCTTAGCCCACGAACTCCGAAGTTCTATGAGTTCATTGGCGAGTTCGCCAAGGGAATCATCAAGTAAGACAAAGCTAAGAACAGTGTCAGGGTGCTCTGGACGATGGGTTGAAGAAGAGTCATCCTTTGCCTTGAGAGTCGAAAGGTTAAAAAAGGTTGTAGGCGTCTTACCGTTACTTTGGTCAAAATCCTTTGACTCAGTAGGAGCAGATGCTACTCCTACTGGCTGCTCGCTTTTGGGTTTCGGAGAAGTGGGCACCAAGCTATCACATGTCCCACGGTGCCACACTTGAGGCACTGGCGATTGTCCATCTTGGACTATCATTCCTCACGTGTCATGTTCATTTTCTCGCATGGCTTCCCGAATGCTATGTCAGGATGCTCAAGAAACGAGCGTGACCTCGTCTTCTTCTTCCACTGACTCTTGCCCTCTCTTGTTGGCATTGACAGTCGTGACATCACACTTCTCGGACTCACTGCTGCATGTACCACCTCCTCCCTCAGAGTCTTTGAGTGGTAATTTTTCTACGGTATCGTCATCGAAAACAATGAGCATATGGTCATGCCCTTAGATGTTCTGGGCCGCACGCGCGCTACACTGATGAATCCAACGAGTCGCTTGCCTGGGTCGAAAGGCCCGGGTAACCTTCTTAAGGTTCATCGTGACGGGGATAGATTGTTGTAATTATCGATCTTGAACGAGGAATGCCTAGTAAGCGCGAGTCATCAGCTCGYGCTGATTACGTCCCTGCCCTTTGTACACACYGCCCGHCGCTCCTACCGATTGAATGGTCCGGTGAAGTGTCTGGATTGCGGTGATCTCGGCGGTTTGCCGTTGGGGGTGCTGTGAGAAGTTCATTGAACCTTATGGCGCTTTTGTCGCCAAAGTACCCGCTTACCATATCCACCTACCGGTCCTGACTTCACCACTGAAGCATACGTACCTTTTACCTGAGCGGTCATTTGCTCTTGTTGGAGAGCACGATCTCAAAATTGTCGATAATTGTACTTACCATACTTTGACTATATGCCACGAGTTATCCACGAATTGGCTCGGGCAAGGCGCATGAATAGATGTATAGAACCTGGTTGTCTTGTAAGTTCGGTCCAGATACCTGCAAAAGATGATCAACTTCACGCGACGAAGCATCAACAAATGTCCAACGTTTCTAGCCTATCGTGGTGAGTTCATCGAAAGTTTTGTCAAGTGTAGTCTTATAGAGGAATCTCTCTTTAACTTCATGAAGAAATTGCCTCAACGTCGGGGTTTTAGCCCACTCACCTATTTCTTCGAAGCCAGCAGCGTTGACTTTGGACAACAACCAGTCCTAAGCCATTCCTCCCAGACATGACATAGAGAAAGTGACCTGACTCTTAGGCTCGACAGGTGTAGTCCCACAATAAGTCTGAATCTCTGCTATCCACAACAACAAGTTTTCATCTTTCTTGTTGTTGTACGTGAATGGCAGTTTCATTTTGACATTTTCTTTCTTCTTCGATTTTTTTTCCTCTTTGACCGGTTCTTCTTTCGTTACGGTGGGTTCTTCTTTCTTCTCTGCCAATTCCTTGGATTCTTTCTTCGAGGTTCCGGGTTTATCTGGCGTCACCTTCCTCATTACATCCTTCATGAGTTTTTCTTGAGGTTTCGTCTTGACTACCTCCCCCCTGGTTTCCTCCTTAGTTCCTACTTTGTCTTTCTCTTTCAAGAGTCTTGTCATTGTCTCTTATGAGGCAATATTGCCATCAATCTTTTTTTTAAGATGTACAACGTAGACCATAATAGATTGTAGAACAGATCTAAACTCATCGTCTGCTTATTCATAATGAAACCTTTATTTTAATTCATCCATAATTCTTTCTTCTTCTTCTTGCACTTCTTGTTGTCTCCGAAATTCCTCAATCTTTCTCCTTTCTTCTTTCAGTGTGTTTTCTAGTTGTCTGACATTCTCCTCAATTATCTCCACAGACAGTTGTGGTTCTACTTTCTTTCCTTTTTCCTGTTCTTTTTTCTTTCTTTCTTGTTCCATTTTGTCCAGACTCTCGGCGACATACCGGTCAAGGGTTATTCGCCCTTGTTTTATGAGGTTCTCGACCTTCTTACTGGTCTCCGTCATTTGAACAGCTGCCTCTGCGACTTACAATTCATTTTCTGCGGCACGCAGATTGAATTGGTCGTGAATCATTTGTTCAATTTTTTAGCCGGCGCTGTATACCTCACCGAGAAACTGGTGGAGAAAACCAATCAAAGTCTGCCTTCTCGCTTCAATTTGTCCACGGGTCTTCAATTCCCACCCTTCTTCATCGGCATAGACAGTGAGAGGAATGGGTAAAAAGAAGTGACGTATGAACCGAATAAGAATAGAGGTACGCAGACATTTCCAGAGATAAGTCATTTTTCCCAACGTGTCGATGCCACACAATAAATGAAATTAAAAGACAAAAATAAATTTCACAGCACACGCATCTCCTATAGCAAGAAATAATCAAGGCGGACAAAAAGAAACAAGTTTTCAATTGATTTCGAAGTCTAACTTTGTTGTTTGTTTTATGTGTGATGACGTCCTACATCAAGTGTACAGGTTTTAGCCACGGCCAGTGTGATCAAGACAACAACACACTCGTGAGTATGCACAACAACCACAGAACAACCAACAGGTAAGTAGGTGAGCCAATACAACAAGACAATCAATGATTAACTTCCTTACTCTTTCAGCTGTACCATCTGCACAAACAATGCAACCAACGCAAGGTCAACACTCGACACGACAACAATCATGAAGCCGTACCGTCTGCCCGTAAACAAGCGCACACTCAACAGTTCCTCCACTGCAGCATATTATGCATGCCAAGTGTCACCCCTGGCATGCCAACATAGGTCTGCCACGTCAGCGTCAAGGACCGAAAGGTCTACGAGGGGGGGGATGCCACGTCAACAGTGCATGTCCGCAACACACACAACACTGGTATGCCACGTCAGCTCTAAGTGCGCACTACCTCAACAGCATGTAATCGCAGCACAGGTACGTGCCACGTCAGACCATGCCCGGCCTTAATACCATATCAGCACTCCACGTCATGCCACATAGGCAGCAAGCCACATCAGCGGTCCCAATCTCCCTCTTGACCAGCGCCACGTCAGCCTGTTGCCAACGAAGTTCTCGTCGGTATCTCGAAGTCTTCAGTGCAACCACGTCATCATCTTTAAGGGAGGCTGCATGCATGTGCAGTTCTCGATGTCTGGACTTGCGGTATAGACCACGCTTGTTGATAAACATATTTCGTTATGCACATGCAGCACCTTCCACTTACATGGGTGCCACGTCAGCACCTGACAAAAGTTTGCGATCAAGGAGTATGCTCTGATACCAAATTGTAATGAACCCAGTCTAACAGATACTCATCAGATATCAAGCACAAGTAGTCTCAGACCTGCACAAAGTCTGCAGTTAACATGAAGTCATATCTGAAACAGTATCTCGTTACCATTAGACGAAGAGAGTGGAGGGGGAATAAACAGAGGAGAAGGTGGGAGAGATGAACAATGATCACACAAGAGTAATCCAATCAATCCCCACTTCTTCTCCGGCCTTCTTCCCTCTCCACGTCATCAACCAGTATACGATAACAAGGATGATAGTCCTGGTCACACAGCAGTGTCACGTCGCACTCCTATCTCGTGAAGACCATGAAGATAACAATAGAATACTGTGATGACGTCAACCTGAAGTGAGTACCCGATCTCCCTCCTTGTCGTAACCGGTCACCTCATGTAGACAGCGTGGCCAATGCCACGTCAGATGTAGAGACAGGTAGCATGCGCTACATCATCAATGAAGACAGGTGGCATCGCCACATCAACAATGCAGGTAAGTGGCATGCACCACTTCAGCAATGCAAACAAGTGGCATGCGCCACATCAGCAAAATAGACCAGTGGCATGCGCCATATCAGCAATATAGACAAGTGGCATGCGCCACATCAGCAATGCCTGGCGCACAGAACAGAAAGCGCCATCATGTTGCCACAACCCCACGTCGTCGTCCACAGTGCCTGCACATAACCAGCTTTCAAGCCAGTGTCTCGCCAGCGTCGAGCCAATGTCAATGCGAGCATCTAGTCACAGTTGAGCCAACGTCCAAGCAGCATAGCAAGATTGAATGTCGACCTCCTAGAGACCACTCCTTTTGTAGCATTTGACGAGGCTGTCTCATCTCGGGTCCCTCTCCCACAGTCATACAGATTGACTCTCAACCAAGGGCCTGGATTGTGTGCAGTTGCAGACTTCCCCTTGAACCTAATGTTGTTTGGGTACCTGCATACAAACAAGTCTGTGCGTCTGACCGGTGGCCTGGGCTGGGTACACTTTGACTTTGACTGTTAGGTGCTCCGACGGTTGACTTTAGTCAACTGTATCTCTTCTAGACCGTGAATCTTTACGTAGGGTTTATTTTCCTCTTCGGCCTGGGTCTGAGTGCGGCCCAGAGGCCCTTAGACTTTCTTGGAGTCATACAACATGGGGTATTGCAATTGATTGATTTATCAGCGCAACGGCTCCTGCATCACACCTAGCGTTTCGAATAAACAACTTTGGCAGTTGTCGAAACTGAGCACAAGAAACCACTGCTGAATCTTCATTCCCGCCACTTCAAAAAAACGGCCACAGTTTCAACCCCCCGCTAAACTTGCTCATTCTGAAACTCTAACTATAACATTGGTGACACTTTCTCTTTTCTTGCCTATTTCAAACTAAAAAGGTGACCCTGGAGCAGTTTCCCCAAAACGGAAATGCGCTACGGCAAAGAAAACAGGTGCTAGGTTTGGAAAAGCAGTGAAAGTGCAACGACCATTTCATCAAAATTGACATTTTTTATTTTTTGAACGAAATTAAAACCGAGTTTTTTGGTCGAAAACTCGTAAAAATTTGTTGTTCCTGAGGAAGCGTTTTACAAACGCTGGATCCCCTGGTTGTACATGGACCCAACTTGAGTCAGGCACCTCCAGGCAGGACTGCCTGGAGGTGCCTGGTCTCGAGCTAGGTCCATGTACAGCCAGGGAGTCCAGCATTTGTAAAACGCTGGACCCTCAGGAACAACAAATTTTGACGACTTTTGGGCCAAAAAACTCCGTTTCAATTTCGTTCAAAAAATAAAAGATGTCTATTTTGACGAGATGGCAGTTGTACCAACGACTGGGGTGTCAAGCCGGGTGTCATACCTACAGGGGTGAGTCGTGGTGTCAGACAGGGGGAAAAAAAAAAACAATGAATTGATTGATTGATTGATAGATTGATTGATTTGTGTTTTTTTCGACACCCCGTATATCCAGACGCGTCCCCTGTTATGAAAAAAAATATTTGTTATCTTTTGTGATAAGCAGGTAGGGGAGACCCCCGCGACTACGTGGATGAATTTATATAATTTTGTCATGCTATTTATAAGAAGACCTAAATTTTAAGCCTTTGTAATAAAATTTGTCACTCAAGCACATAATGCACGCCATACTTAAAAAAAAAAAAAAAAAAACACGGGTCTTTTTACCCTCGGACGACCATTCCACTGACCCGTCTGAATGACAAAGTCGTTCCTAAACGGAATCTCGCCTCGTTCAAGGAGTTCAGTTTCTTTCCAATAATCCATACAAAGGACTAGTGCAACAAGGTCTCGTATTGCAAACCTGTTCAACGCACTATGACGAGTTTTTTTAGCCTTGTACCACCATTCACCAAATGTGAAAAATAAAGTGTATGTCTTCCGATATAACATGGAAAGATTGAAGGATACACCCACGAAAGCTTTTGTCTTTTTCACATTTGGTGCGTTGCGCGGCGAGGTCATTTAGAGCATACTTATAGATGGACCTGATGACCAAAAATTACAAAATTCGAGATAGTTTTTATGTCACATTTGGTCCTCCCGTTACCCTTTTTTTTTTTTTTTTGATGGGAACAAGGCTCCAATCTATTCGTGTGGAGCAACACGTGCTGGGAACTGGGCCCAACATCCCATATAGAAATTTACATAGAATTGAAAGTATGAGATAGCGGGGCCATTACCCGGTTTTGGCTAAGAAAATATTGAAGTACTCAAAAACATTACTACGACGAAATTCAGAAAAAAGCAAAATTCAAAAAACAACTCCCCATCAATCCTCTTTACCTCACTCCTGCAAGACTTACTGCAGTAGAGTCACCATCTCCGCTGCTGATGTACCCTATTAAGTCAATGGTTTACGGGGCTATGAGAAATAGAAATTTGCGATTTTTTCATTTGATATAAGGTGATTGAATAAATTTGTTCATGAAGAAAATAACATTGCACGTTCTTTTAACATAAAAAAGAAAAAACTATGGTTTCTATATGGCAAGGAAGAGATTGTGTTTATCATGGTGAATAGGCGATAAACGACATTGCTAAGTTACGTACTACTCTGGAATTGAATCTACGTCCGCTACTGGAAAAGAACATACAATTTGTCCCCGAGTGTAAAGTAGATGAAGTTAGGAATGATGAAAGAGACGCCCAAGAGGCTCAAGACACTCAATCCATGAGCAAATTGCGGATGAATAGGAGAGCGGTCCAAGCGTACAAACGCTATGGGAACTTTTTTAGCCGGCTATCCCGCTCCACATGGAGAAATTTATTCTTGTAGACCTTCATCTGAGCTATTTGTTCGGTTTATTTGTCATCTTTCTCATTCTCCTCCAACAACTTCTTGTAGACCCAGATCTGAGCTATCTGTTCTTGTAGACCAAGATCTGAGTTATCTGTCCGGTTTTAAATTTATAGACTCTAACAACTCTTTGAGTCAAATTTTTATTTGCGCAAGTTACTTACTTTGTTGGTCTACTGCTCAGTTTCTCCTTTCGCGGAACACTTCTATGTTGGTTCCATCAGTAAATCATTGAATCTTAGATGGTGTAAGTATGTAGTCCGCACTACACTCGCACACAATCCTATTGTTGGGATGCACTATTACAAGCTTTATAAATGGCTTCGGAGAACTGACGTCTATCACTATGTCACACTCTCTCTCGATCTTGTTCATTATTTTTAATGTTGGCAGAATAATCAATCATAGGATGATTTTCTTCTTATCTCAACTTATGCCCAACTAGAAGGTCAGATAATGAAACATAGAGAGAATAAGTAAGGTGAGAAGATAGCAGCAGTTAAGTACGCAACCCCCTGGGAATGAGGTTGTTAGTGAAAAGTAAGGTATTCTCCAATAAGAGCAGAAGGCTAGCTAGTTTCGCTTCATCCTTTGGTCTCATCTCCATCTCACTTCTGCATATTCTCAACGAGGGTGTGAAAAATGGTATTAGTTTATTTTCCATTGTTGTGAAACGAGGTTGCTTATGATGGGACTCATGGAAGGTAATTAAGAGAATGTTTGGGGCACCGGTTGCAATTCGCAATGTGGGCTCCAACTATGGCAAACTGAAAAAGGTCGTTCCAAGGCAGTGGATCTTCCTGTTGGAAAACGCTCAGAATAATGTGCAGGGCAATTGGCTCAGGGCCCCAGATGGAGTGAAAGCCTGGAGAGTGTTGGGCCCAGCCCTGACAAGTGGAACGGATGTATAGGTCTAGTCGGAGACTAAGAAGTTCAAGGGTCAAACCTTCCTCTCTCTTGAAGGAGATCTGACTTTGCAGGATCTCTTAGGCCTGTGATAAGCTCACCCGTACCGCGCGGCTTGTCGTATCCCTGAGGAAAAATCCCCCGGAGCCCCTGAAATACGGATGCGAACAAAAAGGAGTTTTTCTTTCTTTTTGCTTTTGTTTTCTTTTTGAAACGGCTTTTGCATTTTTTTTTTGGTTAATAACTCCCGCGCGGGCGAATACCGGCCGCGGTATGAAAACCAAGAAACGGTTTCGGTTGGGACTTTTTGAATTTTGCGCGCGCGCGCCTAAGCTCCGACTTCTTCGCTCTTCCTTTCTTGCTGCGCGCGTCTCCCCGATGCAGGACTCTTCGTCTTCCCCTACGCCCAGCTCGATCCTTACCCCGTCGTCCTCTGCGAAGTGATTGGCTGCATAGTTGGGACGCTCAGATCAATGTGGAGAGCGGGAAACCGCGCACCACTTGAACGAACACCCCAATCACGTAGGACCATGCAATCCCGCGGGTCGAACCCTCTGACCCCTCCCCCCATGCCCCACCTTTCTTCTGTCCTGCTCATCTACACCCTGCGCTGCCCGCATCTCGCGCTGACAACTCGACACCTCCCGCGCTATAAATTCGCGCAACCCTCTCCGCTCCCTCTCTTTGATCTCGGCTGTAATGTTGCGCGAGCTATGCGCGAAGTCCGCGGCGCCGAACAGGCTCAACGAACCCAAGGACGGGCGGAGTGACGACGCGGGGTGGACCCGCGGTAGTCTCGGGGCGAAGCAGTCGGAGGGACTGAGCAGTGGTGGGGATTGGACGTTGTCGGTGCGAATACCCTTACAAGGGTATCCGCCCTGGGTCTTTGCAAGTAACAGAAAATTGTTTGGTTTAAAGTTTAAATATGCCGCGCTAAGCGCGGCTGCGTCTGTAATTGCGTTGATTGGGTGGTTGACCACAATAGCGGGTGTGTGGGCGCGCAAGTTTAAGGCGCGCGTGATTCTTTTCTGTTGTTGATCGTAAATCCGGCCCGGACCTCGGTCGTTTTGCTTGGTGATATTATTATTATTTATTTATTTTTGATTAAGAAGGAATTAAGGATATTTTCTTTTGATTGGTATATTTGACTGAGTCGAGCGCGCGTGCGGAGAACGACCCCGACGACGGCATCGGCAATAATGGCGCGATTTCGTGCGGTGAGCAGAATGTCGTAGGATGGCGCGCAGGGCAATTACGGCATGGTATAAGCAAGCCGGCGCGGGCACTGGGAGCCGCGCTGCCGGTTTGTTGGCCCAAAGCGCCGCGCCGCACCGTCTTGTATGGTACTCTGTGGGCGCTGGTTTCAGGCTTGGGCTTAGCCCTATAGGTTACGACATTGGACTGACACTGCGACGGTACGGGGATCGAGGCCGGCGGGCATCAGCGAGGAAGCAGCGGAGTGACGCGGAGGAAGCCGAGGGGTCGAGGGCCCGGCAGGGCTATCCCCCTCTGTTTTTTTTTGGTAAGCGCGGCAATGAGTCCGACCTGCGGCACCGGTGACGTGCCAACAGCCCCACTTTCCCCCGGTAATACTAGGTTTATTTTTATCTTATTTTTCCCTTGTTGGTTTCTCTTTATTGCATCCTGTTCGGGGACGTGAGACGGCGGTAGGGTCGCGTGGAGTGTGTTGTATTTGCAGGGCGCCTAAAGTGCAATTGCAAACTGGTTTTGAAACTACGCTGGAGCCGCGCCCGACGTTGTTTTGCTTAAGCGCGGTGTCGTGGGTGTAGCAGGCACCCAAGAGCCTAGCTCATTGAGTACGCCCCTGAACTGCTGAAGCACAGACCAAGGCGAATCCCGTACGAATCCGGGCTGGGTACGTGTACGGGATGCCGAAGAAAAAAAAAGGGTGAACGCCCGTTGGGAGAGCTGCGGGGCATTGCCCCGGCTAGGTCCTCGGGGCATTCTGGTGGAGGCTCGCAGCGATACTGACATGCAAATCATTCGTCAGGCTTTGGGTATAGGGGAAAAGACTAAACGAACCGTCTAGTACCTGGTTCCATCCGAAGGGCCCTTAGGCCGGCTGGCTGTCGGGACTCGGGCGGGCGCTGACCGGTGCAAAGACCTTCAGGACATCCCTTAAGATTGGAATGATACAGGGCAGGTTGGCATGAGCCCGCGGCACCAGTAAAGAGTATAAAACAAGGGCGGGCCAACAGCCAGAGTTTTATTGAGGGGTGGGGGTTGTCGGACCACACGGTGAGAGGCTGTGCGACGAGCGGCGGGCCAGGTTGGACTGCGCTAGCAACCGCGGGCGCTGTGAAGGCAAAGGTGGAGCGATGAAGGGGGTGAATGAACCCGGATGGGATCGTGCCGGAGTGCATTCGCAGCGTGGGGTGGCCGAGCAGAGCGGGAATGGAGCTATGGCGGACGGGAAGACGCATAGCGTGCTCGATTCTTGACAGAATCGAGTGGGGTAAGAAGCAATCCCGGGGTTTTGGCCCCGGGCGAACGCAATGGCAAGGTTGGATTGAGGAGATAGGTTAGTAATTTAGAGGTTAGTGAGAAACAAGCTCCACAAAGCCATGGCGGGGAGTAGAGAACGCAGGGAGCGAAGAATCGAGACTCCACTCGATTCTTGATGGAATCAAGTTGGAGAAGATAGTAGATTAGCGCTTTGGGCCTGTGCGAGCTTAGTGACGAGATTAGTTTCGATGTTAGATTAGTGAAGTAGGAGTTAGTTAGAAATTAAGTCGCGCGAGAGGTGGCGGGAAGTGAAGAAGAGGAAGAGAATCGAGTCGTCATTCAAATCTTTATAAAGTCGAGTGAATGGAGGGGTTAGAGTATGGTTTTAAGGCACTGTGAATTAGTTAGTGAGGTTAGATTTGGGAAAATGATTGTAGGATTTGGGCTATGATGAGTATAGTCCGCGCCCAAGGGAGTAGTTAGTTTCGTCTGAATGCGGAATGAATCTAGCCGCATTTGCGGGCAGATTCACATCGCTCTTGTATATCCCGTTGGAACAAGCTGCGTGAGGCCGCAGCAAGGATGGAAAGGTACCTGTTACTTGTCACTTGCGCGTCCTTCGCGATTATTGCCGAGGAATGGGTCGTTAGCTTCTGCAACGCAGGGTGCGAAGAGCTCCGGGGGGCGGGGGAATGAAGTACTTACCCGGTTAAGCACGGCGAAAGCTGCAAAGAAGGGGCCTCTCGCTTCCCAGCCTTCGTCCTCCGGACCACTGAGTGAATCCGGTACAACGAACGGCCAGAGAGAGAGAGAGAGAGAGAGAGAGAGAGAGAGAGAGAGAGAGAGAGAGAGAGAGAGAGAGAGAGAGAGGAAGGGAGGACTCACCACATAGGCAGCGCGCAGTCTTGGAGGGGATCAGTGACGACCGACATAGTCAAGCCAGAGGAGCTAACCACTGTTACGGACCACGGCGCTGAGCTGCGTGCGGATCCAACGGAGAGGAGGAGCTCGCCTACAGGCCGGCTCGCTACTCACTAGGACGGAGGGAGGTTGCAGTAAGCAGACCACAAGAGAGACAAGTTTATCCAGTATGGCCTGAAGGGCTGCTATCTGGGGGTGACTACTGTGTTCCATTCATTACGAGGAATGACCAGGGAAAAGACCTGCGGAGCTACGGTTTGTCTGATGGTCAACGTGCGTAGGACATGGTACCGGCCTGAAGCACGAGGTTGCCACCGCTTACGACACTGAGCACTGTTGGGTCTTCTTTGTTTTGTTGTGGGGCACCCTGTTGACTGCTCAGAGTGGGCTCTTACCTTAGTGGTGACTGTGTATTTGTTGTTCGGGTTTCGACTTCTGGTACAACCCGGCCGGGTTACTGCAGGCTGCTGCGTTGGTTTGGTCGCCTCCATCTTGAGGATCATGTGGGCGTTGTGTGGAGTTATACACAGACAGTTGAACTGGTCTCTGATCACTGTGGATAGTGTGTGTCTAAGGGGACGCCCTCCACTATACGTCCCTGCTGATACAGCGTCTGGGATCGCTTGGTAGCTGTGTGCATCACAGATTGCCTCAGTGGTGTTTCTGCAGCAGCAACTGCCATATTCACTACGGACTGCTATGCCACTGCTGTTGGGGATCGCTGTTGTTGCTGCCGATCGCCGTTGAGTACTACTGCGGCATCTTGAGCGATCGTTAGCTGGCCTGCCGCATCAGGGCACGGGCTGCTGCTGTTATTCTTTGTTGGCCGCCGCTGTATATTGTCGTTGCTGCTGTATGCTGCTGCGGGGTCTAAAGGACTTTTACAGGGTGCTGTGCGGCCGTGATTGGGCTAAGGAGAGATATTGGGTCTTTGAGGAGGCGATCAGACAGGACAGAATAAGGGTTTGTGTTGCGATCCGAAAGGTCGTTAGGAGGATCGGCTTCAACAGTTAGACTACCGTTATCGCTAGTTGGCCATCATTGCGGGGCCCTCAGGAGAATCAAGGTTTCAAGGCCCTCTCCTGCGAGACTGAGAGCACCATTCTTGGATCTGAGAGTCTCACATTTTTCCCTTTCTATCTTTCTAAGTCTAAGTCTAGTCTGCTGGTTATGAGGGGAAGGCGGCAGGCGGGATTGCAACCCGTAGGTCCGCATCAAGACTCTGTGGGGAGTCCACCCACCGATTGCGAGAGCTCTGCCGGAACCTAGGCGAGGTTCGGGAGGCAGGAAACCTACAGGTAAATCATCTTTATCTGTATAACCCACTACTACCCGTGTTTGCCTATCTCCCTGTAGTATAATTGCGGTATGCATGTGTTGTCCCTATGGTTTTTGCTTTCTCTTCAAAACATAATCAGACTAAAGGGAAAGAATGTGTGAGAGAGAAGTTCAAGTTCCTTCTTTATTCTGACTGAAAGCAGGCAAAGAGATAAACTGGGGGAAGGTGGGAGGAAGGCAGTTTTGCATGCGTTTGGAAGGGTCAACCAAAGCCTGAGCATTGTTTCTACTGTGAATGGTCCAGCGTTAAGCCATATCATTAAGAAGAGAAAAAAAAAAATACAAAGTATAAATGGAAATAGTTTGGGCAAATTGAACATTGTTTGTACTGTGAATCGTTCAGTTTCCTGGCCATATTTGCCTTTTATTTTAAAAACAAAGTCAGAGAAATACTAAATCTTTGGATATTAAACAGCTAAGGGCGACTAGGCATTGTTTCCATGGCGAATGACCTAGTCATCGGCCCAAAAGAAGAGAGAAGTAGTTGTGCAACCTGTTCGTGTATATCATAAAGACAAGCTAGGCATTGTTTCCATGGCGAATGGTCCAACTCTATGTCTTGTGTAAGATGGGTATAAGGATTCAAGGACTTGAAGATTCATGAACTATTTATATGGAATGAACTTGGGATGGTGAGAGTACTTACCTTTGACGTTTGGTTTGCATGTGACTGAGTGAGATGACTAGTTTGTTTCGGTTTCAGTATTATAGGTAGTTGTTTTAGTTGCTCGCCACGTGCTAGAGTCATAGGAGTTAGTGTCAATGCCTGCATTTTCTGTAATAATTTTTTTTACTTTGGTCAATTTCTGCATTTTCGGAGATCTTTTCTTATACTTGGCTTTGTATAAATATGGGCAAGCTACTTTTCCTACGGGAAGCGCTGCCGAAATTTCTACAAATCCAAGAAGTTAGTCAGCTTTTGACTTGTCAGAGTTCAACTTGTTTTTTTCATATATCTGGCTTAGTTGGAATCTGAAAAGTCTCATTTTCTAAAGGGAGTGCTGCCCAAATTTTGACTAATTCAGGGAGTTAGACAAAATTGGACTTTGAGAAGTCAAAGTTATTCTTAAGTTCTGAACTTAGCCTTGTATAAATTTTGGAATAGCACTATTCTAGAGGGAGTGTTGCCGAAATTTTTACAAGAATTAAGGAGTTAGTTAAATTCTGTCTAAAGTTGAGCTCAAGCTGTTGTTCGAGTTCATATCTGACTTAGTATAAATCTGGAAAATCTCCCTTTCTAAAGGGAATGCTGCCCAAATTTTTACTGATTCAGGGAGCTAGACAGAATCTGACTTGCCAGAGTTAGAGATTATTTCTGCCTTCATATCTGTCTTAGTATAAATCTGGGAAATCTCCCTTTCTAAAGGGAATGCTGCCCAAATTTCTACTAATTCAGGGAGTTAGACAAACCTTGACTTTCCAGAGTTAGAGATTATTTTTGCCTTCATATCAAACTTAGTATAAATCTGGAAAGTCTCCCTTTCTAAAGGAAATGCTGCCCAAATTTCTACCAATTCGGGAAGTTAGACAAATTTTGACTTTCCAGAGTTAGAGGTCATTTTTAACTTCATATGTGGACTTATATGAATTCTGGAAAGGCACTTTCCCTACGGAAAGCGCAGCTGAAATTTTCCTAGTTTAAAGGAGATAGATTATAGTTTGACAGGTGGTGATTCAGGCGATCCACCCAGAATAGGGGAAATTTTGCAGTTGGTCTTGGCTTACGCACTGGCTTAGAGGTAGACTTAGGGTTAGCTTATAGGAGGATTTTGAGTGAGGATGTATTATGGAGTTGTATTCTCCATACACTTATGATCTTAGCTTGGGGATTGGTCTGCCGTGTATCACAGGTCTTTTTTATCATTTGATCCAAGTTCAGGGCTAGATCCAGCTTGATCCCTTGAGGATCACTTTCTGTTATCACTGATAACAGGTCGGTTGCCGATTCGTCGGTCTACGACTCAATTTCAATTCACCCTCTTCACTCAAACTAAAAGGCTTTAGCCCTTGTGATTTCGTTGTTTCATTAAGGTTTCACCCGGACTTTTATTGAATGGTCATTTAACAAAGGTACTGAGTATTTTAATTAAGGTTGGTTGAACATGAAGTTTGGGGTTTGCATGGCTAAAGCGAGGGGTATGAGTGTTAAAGGTGGTAGGGGTTGACTCCGTGTAGCGCAAGGGCTGTTGATTTGACTCATTGATGTGATTGCAGGTATGATTGTGGTTCGGACTCTGGGTGTGATTGCCTGCGATTTTATATATATATGGCTTAGAGGAGCCTCACTGTGACTGTGAGAAGTGATCGTCCTATATAGTTAACCCTCATATATCTATAAGTGCCTCGGGTGTGCGCGCGACTTACAGTGATCATGCGCAATGAGTGAGAAGAAAGACCCTCTGTCATCCTTTGCTCTTTGGGGTTTTTATAGCTGGACGTTATAGTCCGTGGCAGCCGTGAAAGTCAAACCCCTTGATGTTCGACCGCCACGACAGCTTAAAGCTGTCTACTCAACCCCTCTGCACAGGGTGCAGAAGAGGGTGTGGTCTTCAACCCCGCATGGCGGTTGTCCAGCGTCGAGAGATTAACCATCAAGGCGTGTGTCAGCCGACACTTGAGTGTCGAACGCGACCCATGCGATTAACGAGGACCGCATGAATATGGGTACTACATAGTACGCCATCATTGCGACCGCTTGCGTGTGCTAGCATTGCGAGTTGATATGTATTAGCCCTGCGTCCACGTGATTTTATACTACGTCTCGCGCGCGACGCCTATTTGATTTTCCGCGTTGGAAAGTTATGAGTTGGCTACCAAGGGGCTAGGAGCGTAGCCGCGTTGTTTGTGTTGTGTCATTTTGTATACATGTTGTTCTGTGTGTAAGTGTGTTTGTAAAGTGGAGTGCGCGTGGTGTGTAGGATGCGTCCTACTCGACCGACGACGGTTCGCGCTTGGGACCTCAACCCCCCAAGATGCCGATTCGCGTGCGGGTCCGATAGGCATATTATCGCGCGTACCCCCTATGCTACAGCGAACGAGAAACGCCCTCGACTGGTTCACCTCTACGATTGCAACTGATTAGCTTTCGAACTGTGGACTGGTATCTCGACGGGGATACGCCCACCGAAGGGAGGTGATAGCTCCCGTAAGGTGTAGGTAAGTCGTGCCTCGCGTAGGCCCTATCCTGTCGTAGGGGCTCGCGAGAGGTATGGCTGGCGCACTCGGCCGGAGAGGCTTAAGGAAGCTCCACATGTATTATCTGCGACGAAGGATTTAAATCAACTCCTGTGTGACGCGGCCGGGAGGGTCCCGCGCTACCCTGGCGCGGTGTCGGACCGATGCGCTCGACAACGCCGACCCCGGCATGGCCTTGTGGCTATGGTGGTCGGTGGTCTTGGAAAGTTTTGAAGGCTGCGCCTGGGGGCGGCAGTTAAGTGAGAATTTTTATACACGAGAAGGACTCGCTTTTATCTCCATTGTTGCTTTGTCTCTGCATGACGTGTGTGTGAGGCCCCGACTGATTGGAGTTTGTTGTGCGCATGAGTGATGTCAAAGGTCTATGGATGATTGGATGTCTTGTCAAGGGTTGTTGATTGCATGCATGTATGTTTGTCTCTACTTATCCGGACGGGGACAGGGGAACAGAACTGGAGGACCGTCTGCTTAGGAGTATGAGTGTGTTAATCCCGTTGTTCCCCTCCCTTCCACGGCCCTTCCTGCGCGCCCGCACAGTCTCGGTGTAAACTCTCTCTCTCTCTCTCTCTCTCTCTCTCTCTCTCTCTCTCTCTCTCTCTCTCTCTCTCTCTCTCTCTCTCTCTCTCTCTCTCTCTCTCTCTCTCTCTCTCTCTCTCTCTCTCTCTCTCTCGCCTTTCTTTTTGAACTGGTAGTCATCGCTTCTGAACTTATCGTCCCTGCACCGGTGACGTCAACCGCCGTCGTCCGCGTGCGCGGTCGACGCCCCCGCGACGGGGAAGAGAACTTAGATTTCATCATCTTCTGCCGACGCAATAACCTCGAGAGAGAAGGGTTGCATCGAGTGTTGCATGGAGACGGTGTTGGTACAGAGGACCGGGAGCGCGGGGTCCGGCCCGAGTTCATCGCCTACCTCCGATCGTCCCATCTCGCTACGGGCCTTCCCCATCGCAGATGACGACGGCGTCTATTGCGATGCGGATGTACGATGCGCTTTGAGTCGAACGAAGCAAGTCTGTTGGCGAGACCCGCCCCGGGCGTTTAATATTAGGGGAGACGGGTTCGTCCTAATTGATCGTTTCGATTCCCGGACTCTAATATTGCCTTATACGGATTTGTCTGTGTTGCCCTAGTCGGCCGCTCACGCCACGTGGCGGCCGCAGTTTGATTGTCGCTGGTGTCGCCAGGGGGACTCGTGTTCTTGGCGACGACTGGTCCTGGGTTACGAGGGAGCGGCACGTTTCCTTGAGCTCTCCCGTAATGCGGGGGCGTTGCCCGCGCAATTTCGAATCAGGGTATCGGCAAGTCCTCCCGCCGCTTCACCCTCTCGGGAACTTCCACGCGGACTTTGTGAGTCCGAAGCCGAGGCTTGAAGGCCTCGAACCAACCACCTATACCACGAAAACCTGACGGCCCGGTCTTCGGTCCCTAGCCATCGTGGCCTCCTCCCCCTGCTGCCCTTCTTCGTTTTGATTCACCGTGGCAGCTCGTCTTTGCCGAACTATTCAGTTTTCGTTACCCTGGACTGACCCGACCTCCCCGGGACTCAGTGGTGAAAGATCGATCCCGGGATGACCTCTGGTTCGAAACGAGAGCCTCCCGTTCCGACCGAGAGACTTTACCCCTACGACCAAAAGTCCTTGGCCACGCCCCTCCTATAACTCTGATCGGCGACCCAGTACGGGAAGCCACGAGGGGGCGTGAGGTTGGTATCAGAGCTGATTCGTTTCGGCTCCGAGGTGTTCCTAGGACGATTACCCTGTTTAAGAGTTTTTCCTTTTTTTTCTTTTTTTTTTTAGATTTGTTTCACTTTTGAGTAGGCTGGCTCCCCGTCGACGGCGGCTCGCAAATAGTAATCAGAACCGAGCGAGAGGCCGAGCTCGAGATCCACCTCCAGCGATGGTGGAACCCGAAATTGGGGGTGAAAACGGCGGCGATAACCACGCGGTGATGGCCATTCATCCCCTGTATTTTGTACCTCCTCCCTCCGAAGTTCCCATTTTCTCCGAGGATGATACCGACCCTCGCGCCTGGCTAGCCGCCTTGAAAGCCCAGGGCTGGTCGGACCACTTGCTCCGAGAACGAATCCTCGGGTGGTTAGCCGGAACCGCTTTTGAGTGGTATGGGCAGAACCCCTACACTAATTGGCTAACCTTCCAACGAAAGTTTCTCGAGCGTTTCGATAACATCACACCCGGGCAGTGCCTTCGTCCGATAAAAGAATATACGCAGCAGCCTCGGGAAACCTTGGCCAGATATGCAGAGCGTTTTACATACTTAGCCGAACGCTCCGGGGTCGATGAAAAAATGGTGCGAACTGATTTCGTTAGGGGACTGTCCGATTCTCGCTTGCGGAAGAAGATCCGCAAGAAATGCAACCGGATAGTACACACCCTGGCCGAGCTCATTCAGTATGCCATTAAGTACGGGAAGGAAAATTACGATGTAGGTCTGGATTCGAAGTCCGACGAAGACGACCCTTCGGGTGTCCGATGCCATAGCTACTCCGCTACGGCACATATGTTCGAGGATCGCTTCAGGTTAGGACCGGCGAAGAAAAATTCGGATCGGAAAACTTCGTCTTCCGCGTCGACCCCCCGACGCTCTGGTCAAGCTCCAGGAGGCCGGGACGAGGACGAAATATCAAAGAAAGAGGTCGCGGCTCAGCTGGTCACGGTAGTGGCCCCGCTAACGGAATTCGTTCAAAACTTGCAGCGGCAACAGGTGGCAGCTCCGCAACGACAGCAAACTGCCATGGCCGCCGGTACCCCAATAACCCGACCAGCCGCAGCTGGAGTCGCCCAGCCTCTACGGTGCTACAACTGCAATCAGTCGGGCCACGTTGCGAAAGATTGTCTGAAACCTCGAACTCAGAGTGGGCCCGCGGGGCCCATCGGACCTGCTCAAATCCTGTTGGCTCCTCCAACCGCTGCAGGACAAGGGAGGGTAGCTACGGTGATGGATACTGGACCAACGGAAATGGTGGCCCCTGCGGCCACCGAGATAGGACCCGATAAGTATATGGCTGCGGTGATGTTCGAACCCGGGACCATTGGAGTGATACGTCACGTCCAAAGGATTACCGAGGAAAGCGACCTCTGGCCTTGGCGGCCGGGGTTCGAAGATCTCACGGCCCCTGGCCCTGAGTACAAAGATGGTCACATCGACGTGTTGGATGCATTGAAGGCGCTGGATCTACAGATCCCCGTCCCTATTCCCTATCTGCTAACAATTTTCGATGCCGCTAACGAAAAGTTGATCGAACGATGCCTCAAAAACAGGCGCCAATTCGAGGAAAGTCGAAAGGGCAAAAAGTCGGTCCTACGAGACCTACCCACAAACGAAGAGTCACAGCCCTCGACCTCAAAGGTGCACGAAGCCAACTGGGTAGGAATGATCCAGACCGTAGATCCTGCCTCGGAAAAGCCTGAGGTATTCCTCCGAGCCTCTCCTATAACCAGGAAAAGCGTTGAGTGTGACTGCGAGGTCTGGCGAAACCCCTCGGCCGCCACCAAAGATGTCTATCCGCTGCCGCGGATTGACGATCTGCTGGATGCTATCGGGTCCGCTCGGGTCTTTTCGAAGTTCGATATTCGTTACGGTTTTCACCACGTCGCAGTCCGACCGGAAGACCGGCCCAAAACCGCTTTTGTCCTGCTCGAGGGCACGTGGCAGTGGATCCGGTGTCCCATGGGAATTTGCAACGCCCCCGCAATATTCTAGCGGGCAATGAATATGGCCTTCGCCGAGTTCGTTAACAAAACCCGTTTGACACAGCCGCTGATAAATTTCTGTGTGATTGTGTACATGAATGACATTTTGGTCTTTTCCAAAACCTACGAGTACCATGTGGAACATGTCAAATGGGTGCTGCATGCGTTGAAAGATGCGGGGTTCAAAGTGGCTCTGGAGAAAAGCGAGTTCTTTCTATCCGAAATTTCCTTTTTGGGCTACATCGTCACGGTCGAGGGACTGAAACCGGATCCCAGGAAGGTAGCAGCGGTTCGAGAAGCCCCGACCCTGGTCATGATCACTCAGGTTCGGGCCTTCATAGGGCTGGCCTCTTATTATCGACGCTTCATTCGGAGCTTTGCCTGCCTCGCCAAGCCACCAATGAACCTGCTGAAGAAGGAGGAGCAGTTGATCTGGACGCCGGAATGCGAAGCGGCTTTTCGGGCACTCAAGGAGGATCTGACATCGGCACCCGTGTTGGCGCGTCCCGATCCGACAAGACAATTTGTGCTGCATACCGACTGGCAGCCACAAGCGATATCGGCGGTGCTGACTCAGCAAGGAACGGATGGAAGGTAGCACGTCATCGAGTATGCGTCGAAAACGCTAAGTCAGGCGCAGTCAAACTACGAGGCGTGCAAGGGTGAGTGCTTGGCGGTGGTGTGGGGGGTTCAGCACTTCCGACCGTATCTGTACGGCCAGAAGTTCATGCTCGGGACGGATCATCAGCCATTGCTATCGTTGTGGAACAATACGGACTACACAGGTACCTTGGGAAGGTGGGCGGTGAGATTGCAGGACTACGACTTTGATATACGCCACCGCGCCACCAGGCAGCACGGGAACGCCGATGGTCTGACGCGCCTCCAGCCGACGAACAAGAGTCCCACGAATGAAAAGCTCATCCCGTGGAAGCCGATTTTGCCTTCGACGGAACCCGGTTACGGGGAGGTGAATGTCCTCCGCAAGGGCACTGCAGCAATCGGAGATGGTGATCTCCCATGAGGAGGCCGCCACCCCCTTTCCTCTTCCCTATTCTTTAACCCCCTCTCTTGACCCCGACTCCCCTTCGAGCACGCCTCCCAAATCTGTTTCTTCTGCACCTTGCCCATGATACCGGCAGGGGGAGATCCTCCTCTCGAGGGGCCTAGCTTTCTTCCCTGGGTACAATGTAGTCAATGTCACATCGTCCTGTCCCACGGAAGTTATGCCCGGTATCGGAATGAAAAAAGTTCGAACTGTCCCAAGTGTCGAACGGACCACGTACCTACGGAAAAACGGTATCTAGAAGCCAGAACGGCAGACGGATTTTTGCCAAGCGTCCGCCGAGCGGAAGTCTGGACGGATCTTCTGCTATTACGGAGACTGACAGGCGACCCACTGACGGAAGTTACCAAGGCTGAACGGCGACGTGTCACGGAACGAGCGCACGATTACCGCTAGCAGGGATCCGTCCTTCAAAAACGAAAAGATGATGACGTCAACAGATCTAGTTGGATGACGATTCCACACCCAGAGGCCAGGTTCGATTGGACACGAGCCGCCCACGAGGAGGATGCGGTCCACTTTACAGTCAAATACATGGAAAAAGCAATAGAGAAAAACGGATGGTACTGGTCGGGAATCCGGGAAGATGTGAAATACATCGTCCGGACTTGCCCAGCCTGCGCGGCCGATAAGGCGCCGATACAGATGCCCCGTACAATAGTGCCTACCCAGGTAGAGCGCCCCTTCCAACGGGTCAGTATCGATAAGACGGACATCAACGTGCCGAGAGGCCCTGTTGATCAAGGAGAACTCAATTTTCTTCTTGTAGCCGTAGATCATTTTTCGAAATGGGTCGAAGCGTATCCTATGACCAGCCTGAACTCGCAGGAAGTAGCCTAATACATTAATCGCTTTTTATGCATGCACCTAGACGTAGAAGAGATACATATGGACAATGGATCTGAGTTCCAGGGGGAGGTAGAGCAACACCTTGTAAGGGCAGACGTTAGAAATTCATACTCCCCAGGGCACTGGCCTCATGCCAACGGGCTCATAGAGAATGCCAACCGAATGATCAAGACTGCACTTAGACGGAATATCACGGCAGGTGGTACCAGGCCCTGGCCTGTCATAGTCGACCACATTTTGGCCGTCTATCGGGCTACTCCCCACAGGAGCACCGGGGTGTCCCCGTTCCAACTGAGAACCAATAACGTCCCCAGAGTGCAGTTGTCACCTCTAGTGGGTACGAAAGTTAGAGTGACCCGGTCCCAGCACAAGGACAAGGCCCAGCATTACCTGGATCTGATGGCCCGGACCTATACCGCGTTAGCCCGAAGACGACAAAGGGCCGTAGATCTGACGCATCAACGGCAGATCCGGGACTATGCGAACCGACACGCGACAGCGGACCCAATACCCCGCTATAAAATCGGGGACTTGGTGCACGAAAATCTGCGCGCTCCTCCAAGATCCACCCACGCTATACCGGCATTTACGAAGTGACGGAAGTTGGCGCACGAGGACAGCACTCCGTGAAGCTGGTCCCCCTACATAGCACGCAGGCTAGGTCGCTTACGCGACACCCGGCAGCTCTTCGGCTATTTCGGCCATCTCCGGGCTGCGAATCGGCTCTTGCCCCGTTCGAGCCTTCGACCTCTCTCTCCTCCTCTCCTTCTCCGTCTTCTTCCTCTTCCTGATCTGCCTCGTCCCTTGGTGCTGAGAGTTTCATGGAGCAGGATGAACCATTGCCAGCCGGAGCATGAGCCCCTCGAGCATTTCCAGACGCCGCTTGCAGATCGCTTGTTGCGACATCAGTTCAATGAGGAGAGGCAGTTGCGATACGACATTCAACAGGTGAACGTGTCAGCGCCCGGGGTTGCTGATCTGGCGGCGTACTCGTTACTTTGTGATCGGCTGACGTATGCGGGGGTGTACGTGGACGTGACGCAGTTGCCTGGGCAAGAGACGACTCGAGTGTTCATAGACTTCCGCGCGCTCCAGGTGGCACCTAACTTCGTGCATAGCGTCGCCACCCTTATCGAAGACTTGACGATCCTGCCGCAGCCGTGTCGGGAGTTGGCGCGAAGCTTTGTGCGCGAATACGCGGTGCAGGCGGCCAGATCAGTGGCCAGAGTGCAAGGACGGGGAGGGCATCGATTCACAGCCCATGAAGCGCTGCGGCACAGGGCAGAGGACGGACCAATTGCGTTGGTGCCACAGCTCCCCGCACTTCTTCCTCCCACTGCCCCTCTAAACATCCAAGCTATTCCCCCTGCCCCGTACTAAATGCCTCCCTTCTTCTCTTACACCACTCTCCCCTATCAACTCACGGAGGGCCCTTATCCTATGCATGAGTTCTCGGAGTATTTGGTGGAGCTGACTGGCGTGGAGCCGCTGCCCTTCACAGACGAAGACGTGTGGGAGTCACACTGTGCGCTATACAAGTCAGTGGCGTTGGGGATGTTCCGATTCTTCGTGGATCACGAAGACCACTATATCGGGGAGCACTTCGTCGTCTATTACGTCATCACGCGGCCCTAGCCAGCGCAAAAGGAGGGGATGGTGGCGTTGTACCCGTTCGCCCAGCTCTAGACGACCGATCCGGGATTGCTGGAGCTCATACATCTTGAGCTCCTATCCATTGCGCAAGTGATCGCGAGCGAGGAAGAGGAGATCCAGCCACGATTGCGGACGGCGGCTGCCCCGCGGAGAACGTACAACGCGGTCGTCATCCCGGATTATATTGCGTAGCGCGAGGAGAGGTTGGAGGACTTCTCAGAAGAAAATCCGTTGCGACCTCCCTCGTCGTATCCCAGACCAGCGCTGCCAAAGTCCCCCAAGAAGACGCCGAAGAGGAAGAGACGCCACCCATCGCTAGGAGCGCAAGGCAGCAGAATCGGTGGCGGCGAGGAGGTGGTTCAGCTCGTGCGCACGCGGAATCTTGACCCGGTGTCTGGGAGTGCGGCGACGCTGGTTAAGGAGACTGTCGTGCCATCGCCGCCCTTCCCGTGCGTGCCCGATCTCAATCTCGATGGAGCCGGGCCATCAACCGCAGCAGCCGGAGGAGGAAGCCGAATGGGATTACCGGATCCCGTATCCAGATCCCCCGTCCTCGCGGGACCTTTCCGCTTCCGCCAGCCACCCCGGAGTGCCCCGATCATTGACATTAGTAGTTCCTCCGAGCCGGACGGTCCATCCGACCGAGGTGGATTTCATGGTCGAGCCCACCACCATCAGGCTCGAGGCCATTGCGGGGGCGCCACGCCCTGATCCGGCGTGGGAGCCATATCTGACACCCCCTTTTCAAGGGTGTATCGCGGCGCGTCTGGCGGGGACGCTCATCTACGAGACCGGGCAGCGTCCCAATGTGATGTATCACTTCCTTGTTTTCGCGGCGCAGAAGCGRGAGCGGCGGCCCTACACCGAGACTCATCTGGTGATKACGGGTCCCGGACCACGATCGGTGCACAAACGGGTGGTGCGAGCGGTGGCGGATCTGGCGCCACGTGTCCTGTCTCATGTGCCGGGGGCCTTTCTCTATCCCT